>PKRV01000270.1:134057-246018 GCA_003709505.1 Hyphantria cunea
ATATATATATATATTCGTGATAACCGTTCAAAGTTATTTGTTTTGTTCCACACTCGATGTATTTTGTTTTTTTTTTTTTGAGATTAGAGGGTACATCAAATTTTCTCACGACTAAGATGGCTCTAGGGCCATCAAAGAAATATACAATATACATACATATATTCGAAAAACATAACCCTCTTTCTTCAGGGACCAAGAAACCGGTGGTTAAGGCTCCAATGACAGGAACCTCCTCATCGTATGTGTCGTGTCAAGGAGGTCTGCCTTTTTATTATTATTTTTAAAGAGTAACAAACTTTATGATATAGTGGCAAACGAGTAAATGAATCTCTTGATGGTAAGCGTCTTTTGACACAAACGATTACTACTCGCTTCAAGGGTCTTGGTATCACTCCGGTCATGTACCGTAGCAAATCTCACTCAAAACACAAATATTTTTTTTACTTTTCGTCTATCTATAAAAATCTTTGTACAGAACACAATGAGTCCTGTAAATACTTGTTACTGGTAAAAAGCCGTGGCCTCACACTAACGTATACGAAAAATCAGTACCGAACATACACTCCTACATGTTATGCATCTTTTTCTTACATTATTTGTTTTTCTTTCCATTTATTTTGATTATATCAGGGAACAGTCTGTGAGCGCGCTCCGCCGAGATATAAACTTGCACAGCTTTATGGGCAAAATAACATTTTTATATTTAGTTATGAACCGAAGTAGGAAGTAAATAAAAATAAAGTAAGAATATGTACGAACATGTGTGTTGCGCGTATCAAATGTAACAACTTGTTGTTATTCGCTTTAATGTAGTTAGCGCTTCATCTTTCCGACAACAGACATATGGAATTAGCGAAACTGTTTATAATTATTTCCTTTAACCACCAAACACTAAAATGAAACAGATTTCAGTCCTCAAATTCACAAGTACGTAAAAGTATGTAATTCTAGAAATAGCTCAAACATTCCAACAAAATTTAGTATATGTATCTTCTTTTATATAAATAGGTTTCATTACGATAAAATTAAATTATATCCATACTTTAATGTAATTCAATTTATCTGATACAGAAGCTCTATTTTCAAGTGCTTTTACTTGAGCAAAACAATTCAGCATAGAGCTTAAGAATAAATGAAGGATTAACAAGTGGCTCAGAAACGGTTTTATCGCTGATTAGGTGGGTTTAATATAGATATTGCTTAATTTGTAACAAGTTGTTGTTAAAACGTTCTCTTGTTTAATTACTTGATATTAATTTGTTATTACAGGGCTATTAATTTGTTGTATGTCTTAAGTAAAATTATGTTTGCTAATTACGTAAATTATCCTTCGACTTGATTTTCAAATACTATTGTTTTATTTGAATTATTAGTATTTTTTTCTATCCTAATAAAATATAGCCTATGTCACTCCTGAATAGTGACGCTTTCTGTTAGTGACAGAATTCTTAGGCTTGGATCAGTACTTCCGAAGTTTACCCCCTACAATCATAGAAATAAAGTAAGAAACTTTATATTACGAAACGGCTATATTACGAATTTGTTGACACCTCATTTGTTAAAATGAGTCCAGTACTTTAGGCTACAGTAGAACATACAAACAAACATAGACTGCCATTAATATTACCCTTCCTTTTGACTTGTCGTAGACGGCAAAATGTTTAGCTAACAATGAGATCTCGGCTCTATACCATGAATTGCACTCTCAAACGATTGCAATGAAGATAATCACACCAGAACGTTATACCACATATCTTTGTAGAGCATCGCTTAGAACGGTTAAAGATTTCCTGAGTGTCGTGAAATGTGTTCATAAAACAGTTTCCGCGCGTCGGAGCTGCGACAGGCGCCATATTGCTGCTATTATCCGATCCGTTTCGGAAATCGTGCGCTCATCCCCAGGGAAGTGGCGGCTCACTCTCATCTCCGCGGGTCTATAAATAGATTGTATATGAAATGACACACAACATATTCCACTAGTTGTTATTCTCTTTGATCTCAGACATTCTGAAATCCATATACTCGTAGAAGAGCAATGATTCGGGACAAATGATCAGTTAGACGAATACTACAGTGTCTCAGAATGTTGTATTGATGAAAATAGTAATTGACTTATGAATAATATAATACATTAATGTAACACAGTAAAACGTTTTTGTTTCATGTCTATGTTATTTTAGAAATAGCTTTTGTATTGCATATATAGGTATCTTAATTTTGTCCATAAAATAACCTACGCATATTAAATTACGTATTATTTTACATTTTAAAGAATATTATAAATATTCGATACCAGATCTTTTACCTAATATAGCAACAAAAGACTCGACAGTCAATAATAATCAATTAAAGTAAATATTTTCGTGCAAATACAACGAGTGTACAGTTCGATGGCGGCCAAAAGCGATGCAATTATTTGGATGACCCAATTTGCTAGTTATTTTAAAATACTATAACACTTTCTTCATATCAATCAGAGCCTGGACGTTTATATACCTAGCTAATATCTACTTGTTTTTTATTTAACAGTCGAAGTCAAGTCTCAGTTATGCGAAAGATTTGCTTGATATTGTTTATCACATACTTTGGGAATCTTTAATATAAGTGGAAAATGTACAATGAGTAAATGTATATTTTTGTTAAGAATGACACAACCTAATATAACCATAAAAAGTTGTCTTCGTCTTTCAATTTTCCCCATTTTTCTTTTGATCTTCCCAACCAATACACACTGTTTGAAAACGCCTCTCCGTCCCCGAGCTCATCATGTACGACAATGAAGGCTAAGCACTATCTGGGACATATGTACGTTACATATTGTGCGTACTCACCAAACAATGAGACATTCGGCAATATTACAGGGTTCGTAAGATGTATAAAAATATGTCACGTAATTTGTGGGCGTACATCTCGCAACAAAGCCAACGCTCGCGACCTTGTTATAGGAATTGTTCTTAAGTCCCTAGCAAAAATACCTTTGGCAAATCACTGCAAAATTTATTAATATTATGACAGAAAGCATAACAAATATACTAGGCAATTGCTTACTGTCTCTTTCCACTTTGAATAAAAGTATGTTTGATGGGTTATATAGGCTATATAGATTTCAAGAAGTGAAACATCCTGCCGGCTGAAAGTTTTAGACAAGTCGAAATATGTTATTTCTTTAATAAAACTCAACACTATGTCCCTATTTAAAAAATATACTTGATTTTCACGCAGGTTAAATATTGTTTAAATATTGTTATCTAAAATTATATCCGACATCTGAAGTTAATTCCAACTTACGAATCTATTTTTGAAAAATAACGAAATTTATTGTTTTTTTTGTTTATATAGTTCTCATTAAATTATTTATAGTACATTGATTTAAGACGGACGGACGGACGGACGGACACTTTAAGACGGTTTCAATTGATGCCTTTAGCCTCAATGTACCTTTTCCACCCCAAAATTGACCCGCAAGGAGTCGTATCTCACATACAAAAACACAAACTCGCCTTTTTCATCACGTAAATAAGCCAATGAAACCAAATGGAATATGTTTCAAATAAGAGAACAAGGCGAAATTGCCATTAAATCACATATTAAAATAATAATGGTACTGGTAAAGGCGGAGCACTACTGATCCTCCGCAATAAAATATAATAACCCCTTTGCTTTTGTGTTGGTTTCAACTTGCGCGGCGGACGGGACGATCATTATTATATAATGCACTATATAATTTCTTATATAAACACAAACAGCTATGTGGCCACTATTTATTGTAGCTACAACAACCTGTCTGTCATTATTAAGTCCATGTCTAATCATTACTGTTTTAAGCACAAACAATGTATTGTTTTTATTGTTTGAAAAGTTATACACGTAAAGCGCTTTCATGATTAAAACAACAGTGTATAACGAGTTTTATAAATGGACTCATAAATTGATAGAAACTAATACTGTGTGTTTTCGGTGTTTTCCTTTTCTAATTATTTCAATTCAACTAGCGATCTAGTGAAAATAATTTCACCAAGAACCCATTATATCCCACTGCTAAACTCGTGTCTCCTCTCAGGAGAGGGTTAAGGCCATACGTCTCCACGCCATACAACGTTGAGTCTACTAATCTTGGAATTGGATGTTTTTGAGCTGCCCAAAGGCCTTCAACTAAGTTTCACGACTGTTATCCTATGATAACAACCGGGCCTGACTGCTTAACGTAACCTCCGAATCACGGAGACGGTTATGGAACCATAGAACCAGCGGTCCACCTATCTGGGCACTGACCGCGCTATCGTTGCTTACCCTCGGTGATTGTTTCTAATCACCGAGTTTAACTATGCTACAAGCGCCTCTGAAATTAGCCGTTGAAATAATTAGAAAAAGAAAATTCTAAAAACAGATTCTGGTGATACAATTTCGGTAATAATTTATTAACTTTAAATATCAGTTTGGACTGTCGTCATAAAACCGGCAAACTTTCTTGTCATGCTTTTTAAAAGTATCACTTAATTATGGACAACTTTTTAAAACTTTAGGGATTTGAAGGTGATGATTCCGCGGTTTTGTTAAAGGCTCTCTGTTGAATATTTGTAGATTTTTTCAATTTCATACATCGACCTTTATTTTCATTTTTCTTGTCAACAATACTTACAATTAGTCGGTAATGGGACTCGACTAGATAGTACTGAATAGTCAGTTTGGTATATTTTATTTTTAGGTTATGAACTTTTGAATTATACACACTTTTGGTGAACACACAAACATAAGTGGTACCTATTAGTCAAATGTCACATTCGATATAGTAGCAATACATGCTTGACATATTGTTGAAATAACTCTTTTATTTCCTATTCGTAAATGTAATAAAGTAACTGAATATGTCAGCGGGTGCGTGACGTAATACAAATAACGCGTACGCTATTAATACGTACACAAAAAGTGAACACACAAACACGAGTGAAAACATTATCTATTTGTCGTTTTTTTGTGACGCGTTGTTCCATAACGTAGGAGGCTAAAAAGGCCTACACAAAAAACCTTTTAGCACAAACATCCGATACGAGGCAGCGCCAGTCTGCGACGAAAATACACGGGATCCCTAGGTTTGTTTGGGAGCTGGCTGCCAGGATGTGCCTCGTAAAGCTGCTATTGTTTTATAACAAATCCCTGTAGTGTTCGCAGCGAGGTCACAAATGGAGTTGTGAAGGCACTACCAGCATCGGACGGGGATTAATGGATTTCATTTAATTTTTTACTGGTACAGACGACTGCAAATGACACTGAACTCAGATTGCTCGAGCAGTAGATTGAGTCTAAGGAAGGTTTTAATATTTTAAACTTAAATACGGTCAATAATATATATACTGAGATGAAAAGATATATAGATATAGATATTTGTCCAAAATGTGTATCTAATATTGTTAAAGTTACTGTTAATTTTCCTTCAGATTTGTTTTTCATTTTATTGATTTCAGTCTAGTCTAGTCTTTTATTATATAAAGATATTTTCTACTATAGTTTCGATTACATAATATGATGGACGAAGACTAAGATGTTTTCTTAGTTCACGGCACTAGTTACAGAAGTCGACTTGGTTCCGATTTTTATTCCTTTTGTGGCAACCCTAAGTCTGACGCTAAATATCAAGGCACCCTCAGTAACTTTATAACATACTTATATCACTTGCTGTATTTCAATGTGAGCATTAAAGATATAAATTCGATAAAATTTGACAAAGGCCCGCCAACGAAAATTTCAACGAATCGTAAAAATGCTAACATTACCACAAATCTATATACCCCATTCTTTTAAATAGGATCTCATATTTGAATGACATAATACGAAAGTTTTATTTCATCAGAAATATATTCGATAGAAATACCTTGATTTTTTTTCTTATTTGTATTATAGTTCTGCTCTGTAATAATAAAAGGTAGTAGAAACGTCAGATTATCATGGAAGGTCCATTCATTAGTAATGAAACCTATCAAAAGAGCTTTCAAGCTCTTTTGATAGGTTTCTATAATTGAGTTGAGGTTTCAATAATTGAGTACTAGAGTAAGTCACAGAAAACTATTGTTAAGTAATATTTTGCATTGCTTTTTGCCCAGTGAGTGAGGTCCCCAGAGTCCAACCCCATCTTACCAGGAAGTGACCGGTCTGTTAGTTTGCCCTTTATTCACTAAAAAAGTAGTTCACCATTAAGCACAGAAAAGGGATAAGTAATAGAACCCACGTCAAAATGTTTCAAAAGTATTAATTTAGCTCCTATTTACATAAACTTTCAATCAGGTCGTTTTAGTTGAATCTCTCGAGATTATGTATAAAAGATTAAGAATCTAAAATAATGATCTACATCTAAAATAATAAAGTGTCAAGAAAATATGCAATAATACTTACAGTTAAGAAGCACCTGATATTAAAAAAGAGAATAATGTATCAAGCTGCGATAACCATTTCGTCTTTCTTTTTAATCTGTATTAGCGCAAACAATAAACGGAACCACTCGACCAAAATTATCCCTTAGTTCAGAAAATAAAACTGATCGTTTCGTTTTGTTTCATTGTCCCGACATCCAGCAAAGTGGAGCTTCTGTTATATTAAAGTTATCCAACGCTCAAGGCCTTATTTTGCGAACCGATTCTTGTGTATATAGCACCAGTAACGTTAGATCTACTGTACGCTTAATATCGTTAACAATTTTTTCTCCAATGGTAATAGACTTAGTGTATCCAAGAATTGCTTAGCTATACTGTAATTTTGGTGTTTTGTTTTATAATTCGGGTAAATATAGGGAATTATTGATCAAATATGATATACTTACTGACTTACATTATTAATATTGTAATAATGGTTTAGGAGGGTACTGCCAACAAGTTAGTTAATATTATTTAAGGAACGTTTTTAGGAAAATATTGGGTAAATACTATTACGCTTTGAAAACCATTCATTCTGCAAAACCTGTTTATTTTAAATATTCAAATTTATTTTTATTTTCATTTGAAAATGAATTGTAATAAGATACAATTAATTACAGAATAAATGATTTCAATTTTTTTTTCAATTGATGTAACATATTAGGAACTGCTTTAATTTAATATGCAGTAAATGACATATTCTTTTATTCCAGGTAAACCTAGAATTCACATCTGGCAACCAGGTAAGCTATTGCTATTTCCTGTTCACATTATATTTGGAGACTGTTTTACGAGTCTGTTATACATTATTGAAACAATGTCAACGAGTAACTGTTTACGTATTGCAAAAGTATTGATATCATTGTTACAAAACAACCGGATCCCGAATGGATCTTACTACGTGTGTCACTTGCAAGTTATAGGAGCACATCGTTTACCGCCTGCATTAAATGTTCCTTCGTCTTGATTCTTGAAACTTCTTTGGTAAACTGAAATTACCCAAGAGCATCAATATTACACATACACAAGTAAACGCTGATAATGAAATTCAGAACGGTATTAGCAATTCCAACTCAACTAGCAGCCACTACAGCTGTTTAGTTTGTTGAAACTTCTAAATACTTCAGATATTAGGTATTCGTAAACCAACGCTAGACACTGAAACAGTTTATGTATTAAACATATTGAGCGCATACAAATGTACCGACATAAGGAGGCTCGCAATTGTTTATAATTTTAAATTTTGCTTACTATTTATTTACTCCGCCCTCGTATATATGTGTTGATATTATATATCTAGACTATATCGTTCTTCAAGGTCTGATCTACGTCTAAGCCGAAATCAGTTCTGGGGTATATGCCGTGAAAGCGTAACAGACAGCCAGAGTTACTTGAGAATGTATAGTATCAGTGCTGATACAGTAAAGTGATTAATCAATTTAAATGATATTAGTATTTCTACTTCTTATTTTGATGAAACAACCAACTAATAAGCTATTTCTGTCAAAGTCAAGTCTTCAAATCTTAAGTCTTCGAGTCTAAAAGTCTTCGTCGTGATGAATATAAAGATAAAGAATATAAAAAATGTGGATGAGATGAAATGGGGACTCTCTTTCGAAAAAACCAGTAACGATCTCCTTTGTTTTGAACGACAGTTTTGCTATCATATTGTCAAATTATGGTATTTTAATGTTCTGGGATGTTTTTTTTAGATAATGTGATAATTACAGTAATTTTATTATTAGGGTTCCGTACTTCAAAAGGAGAAAACGGACCTTTTATAGGATCACTTTGTTGTCTGTCTGCCTGTCTGTCAAGACACTTTTTTCTCAAGAACTCGTATATATATCATTCAAATTAAATGCTCAGCTTTACTGTCTTTGGGGCCTTGCAAATAGCAAACTTCTAAACCAACGCAATCAAAAGACACAGCCATTTATGCTACAAATTCTTGACACTCGCAAGGGAATCAAAACCTGGTACAGGGTACTTCCCGTGAACTTAGAATCTTGAAATTTGGTACATAGCAACGTCTTATAAGCACAGATGAAGGAAAAATAGCTAAAATTATTAATATTTAGTTATATCATATAATATACCTACAGATTTGTACGGAACACTCCATGCGCGAGTCCAAATCGCTCTTGGCCGGTTTTTGAATTTTCATACTGCATTTAAAATTTTAAACAACATGAGATAATTCAAATTCAATAAGGCACTTACTTAATTGGACAAGTATTGGTACCTTTCTTCCAATTGTTTATTAATCTTAACGCAAAAAACTCCAAACAATTTTGATATGGTATTCACCAATGATAATTTCAGTAATTTGTGAGGAAACATTAAGTTTGTCAACGTTTTACTTTAAATGTTAACGATGTAAATGTAGCTTAAATTAATAGATTTAATAAAAAAATTCATTGTATATACGCATGTGAAGACGGGGCGGGTTTCTAGCAATATATAGATATACTACCCTTATATTAAATTAGAATTAGCCAGACACGTAACAATTTTAATTAATTATCCTGTCGGGATATAGTACCGTGGGAGTTTAATAATACATGTCACTAGATGTGTTTGGAACCCGCCCCACAACGGAGGCAACCGTAATCTTATAAGTAATTAGCCAAGTTATTGATGTTGGTAATTCAATTGTACCTAATAAATACATTTATGCGTATAATAAATGTACAGTTAATTAGGTACGATTGAATAAACTCAAGTTTTACGAATACGGCTAAACACTTCAACAGACATACCTCAAAGAATTGGCAATCATTCATAATAATATCATAAATTCAAAAGAAACTCGTGCCTGTCCTTGTTTCAGTTTAATAATAATAATAATTTATTGTTACTTTCACACACAGTTTACTATTAATAACATAATCATACAGCAACTACAGTTTACATAAACATAAGCTGTGCGAGAGACTGGCAGCACTCCATGCTCTGGATAGTGAAATGTATGGTGGGAGGAGCAGTGATATTTATGTTTGCATGGGCAAGAAAGTGTGCGCGTGTGTGTGTGTGTGTGCGTTAGTTCGTACGTGCCTGTGTTTGTGTCTGTAAGTGTGTATGTGAGTGCGTGTTCGTATAGAAGTGTATGAGTGTGTGTGTTAATAAAAATGAAAACTTTAATGATTTTGGCGTTCTGCTATGCTTTTACGACTAAACCGTCGAACTAAATTATATGAATTTCGGTATAGAGATAGATTGGACCTTGGAAATAAAATAGGCTACTTTTTGTTGCGAAAACCAATATAGTAAAGAGTTAGTAAGAGATTCTGCTGCAGC
This sequence comes from Hyphantria cunea, assembly GCA_003709505.1. Lineage (NCBI taxonomy): Eukaryota > Metazoa > Arthropoda > Insecta > Lepidoptera > Erebidae > Hyphantria > Hyphantria cunea. The sequence goes on from PKRV01000270.1 coordinate 143,762, forward strand.
AAAATATTCACTCGAGTTCATTTTTGAAATAACGATGATGAAAATTCTTGGTCGTGTATGACTAATAGCATATTTACTTAATAATTTGAGTATGCTCCACCGTGTTTTAATATTTAACATTAGCAAAATGCAAAAAAAACAATAAAATAAACATTTGTTGTAATACTGCAATCATTATGACTTTGAAGTTTATGACTCACTCTTCATATGAAATCACAGCTGTGCGAAGCTATTTTACGTGGCTTTAACACTTTATTTATGCGATTTTTCCAAATAAAATCGGTTATTTATTTACCTTTTCGAAAGTATAAGCCAATACAAATTTTATCAATTTGTCCACTCATCCTGGTTGTATAGTGCAAATATCGACTCCTATATTGTTAGTTGTTCCTGGTTCAACCGAGAACAATGGAGGCTGTTATGATGAATTAATTAGCTATCGGACGCAATACATAGCCACTTGCCGGCTCTGTGAATCAACTCTGAACAACGTTGCTTATTGTTATTAGGTCTTAATATGTTAACACTAGCCGAACTGAGAGGCCGACGTACAAAGACTTAGACTAATGATTTTAGTTCATTGTGTAATTCTTGAATTGTCTTAGGGATTGTCATGAGATTCGAGATAATTTTCAAGTTGACACTCCCGAAAATATACAAAAAAATAAAATTGAAGTGTCTGTTTGTGATGTCAAATTAAGAACTTTTCATTTAATGCATTTGAAAGTATATGCGGCAATTATATAAAAAAATCAATTCCATATTTTTTTCATGACTGTCTTTCCGTTTGTTTCGGGTAATCTCTGAAACAGATTGATCGATTTAGATCGGACATTGACTGGGAGATAGCTGAAGTTATAAGGAGTAACTTCGGCTACCTTGACTTAACTAAAAATATTATAGGGTACCGTGAAAATAAAATTATAACCAATGTATTAGCCGTCTGATTTAAAACACCGCGAGTTGTGAAAGAAAAATGATTTTTTTTTATACAGTGAATTGCAAAATGGTATTAACTATTTGGTCTTATCACAAAGCCAACACTCGAAGAAAGGCTTCTTTAAACACTTTGACAACATCAATTAATAACAAAAAAATCGGACATCTTACACACAACGTTATCTAGTCCCAAGCTACGCAAAACTTAAGTTACGGGTACTAGACAATTGATATAAATACATACATATTATACTTAGACAGCACCCAAATTCCAAAACAAATATTTGCCGATCATACAAACCTTTGGGCCGACCCGGGGATCAAACCCGAGACCTTAAGCACGGCAGTCGCATACGCTACCACTACGCCACTGTGGCTGTCGATATAATTAATAATTATTATTAATTATATCGACAGCCACACAGTATAGTAAATACCAATTAATAGAGTACATTTAGTTCTAAGCTTCAAGAAATTAAAATTTAAGTGTCTTTATTGTTACCTAGTTACATTGAATGGCGCTACCAATAATTTGGAAACACACACACCGATCAAGAGATTCAATTCTATTTTGCCATTTAAGTATGTAATGAAAATTCCTTATAAATTGATTCGGCTACCAAAGTAACTAAACTATTAAATAGTTTTGTTAAAAACAATTATAACTTCTACTAAAACACTTGAAGCCGTGGGAGAGCCACGCTTCAACATGAATGGGCCGGCTCGATTGGAGTGATACCACAGTCTCACAGAAAACCAGTGTGAAACAGCTCTTGCGCTGTGTTTCACCCAGTGAGTTAGGATACCATTACCCCTCCCCCATTCCTCTCTCCCATCCCCCAAAGGAAGGTAATCCACTTGTTACGCGACCGGTGTTGCATAACTGGCGGCTATGGGGGGCGGTAATCGCTTACCATCAGGCGAAACTTTTGCTATTTGCCCCTTATTCTATAAAAAAGTTTTAAAAAAATCACATCGTAAGTGGCATTAATGATAATTTTTATACATTATAATTTAATAATATTGTAGATATTTTAATTTTTTTTTATATAATTGTTTTCCCATATCATATACCCATATATTTACTGCTATGTATGCATTTTTCTTCGTATTTATTTATGTAATATATAATTTCCAAAACAAAGGTCAACCTGCTGGAATGCTATTGGTACTCTATTAACAAGCAATATTGGTACGTCAAGATTCATTTGAACAGAAGATTGAATTCACGTTTACATACACAATACCCAGTTAACTTGTATATACGATAATATTAACTCTTTACAAAGCAACGTATCCAATATATCTCGGCCATATTAATGAAAACAAAACGCAATGTACAATGTTTATTTTTTTAATGAACATCGCTTATAAAAACAAAAGCTTTATACGAGAGCTAATTGAAAAATGCAGAACAGTTTCGAGGCTTATAAATAATAGCTGGTAATTGTTCATATTTTCTGCTGTGTTAGGTTGACTTTTTTGATTATATTTTTTGTTAAAAAGTATTATAAAGAATTTGTCTTGTGTTTTTTCTTCCCTTTAGGCTTTTATTATTATAAAATAACAACGACAATATTACATATTTGTCTATATATTAAACTCAAAACGATACTTCAAATATTATCGGAAAAAAGGCGAAAGATGGTGTGTGTAATTAGAAGAGTACAAAAGTTCTTTGAGGAAATAACGGTGCAGCAAAAAGATCCTGGATTGCAAGAAATTACTCTTAACATTTGCTCTCACTACGTTCACTGTTAAAATCAGACTCGCAATGTTCTTGTTAGAAATCTAAATAGTGGTAACATGTGGTCAATCTTATGTTCAAAAAATACACCCTTAATGTACTCGTGTGTCGCAAAAAAGGAATATTTAATACGTGAAAAGTATATCTTAAACCCGCAACGAGTTTAAAGAGTCTGGTTTTGAAACTATTGTAGATATTATTGCATCAGCAAATATCGCACGAGGATTTGTGTCATTCTTATTATATCTGATTTATAGTATTATGTTTTTCTTATATTATTATATCTTCTCTACTGGGAAATGAACGCCCGCAATGTAAATACACTCGAGGAAGTTTCCTTTTTGTTCAGCTCTAGTGTATTTTTTCAAACCGTATCTTTTATACAGTGAATGATTTTGAACTTCCCGTGACTTGACTGTGACTGTTGAAAACGAGTTCAAGTATTGCTAGAGAATTGGCTCAATTAGACATTTGTCAAACCGATTGATTGAACATCAATATATGCAGCACAGCAAAATATTTATGTTTGTTAAATATTTGAACGCATAAATTGTACAATTAAACCATTGTAATATAACCATGTAAAGCTTGCCTATTGACTTCGCCATTGCTATAAATATAAGGGAGCCACCGTCACCTAGTCGCATTGATTGTCAAGAGTTAATTTATGTGTTTATACAAATATGTCGTTTGTATTTATTAATTTGATATAGCACTTTCATATATTAATAAATGACCGTAAATTTTAGAAGGTACTTAATTTAGTCTCTTTGAGTCATTTAACAAAAGAACCTAAGAAAGACTAAAAAGTGGCGAAAGCTCGTCATCATCCAGCTAAACATGAGAATTGGAGGGTACTTAAAAGGTATATGCATAGATCTAAATCGCTTGTGTCATATATAGGTCTGTCTGGTTTCCCAGTACTGCCACAAATAACATTAATATTAAGGAGTCGTTTGCGTTCTGCTCGAAGTATACTTGGTAGTATTACGTTCTTGTAACCTTAATTTAGAATTCAATAAAAGTACAGTAAAACTAAAGTAAGAGAGCGGTTATTTTTATTATTCAAGTGAACTACTTACCATATTTATGAACAATGTAAACATTCAAATAAATTAAAAATCATTTTGCCTACGTACCTCGTAGAATCAGATATCTTCGGCCACTTGGCAAGAGCTGTATTTGAGTACGTTTTAGTGAAAGCAAAATTGAACAAAGCGCTTCGAGACGTAGGAAAACTACCCCCGAAGCTCTTAGTATCCCTACGAACATAATGTCTGGACTCTTAAAATGTAACGATTGTCGAGCTAGTTCTCACAGCCCCTAAAGCCTTTGATCTATATGACATTCTTTCGGAGATAGTGAATTTGGTATGTAGATTTAGTACTTTGTATTCTGCGGAGAATTTTTTACCTTTTAAATTCGATGCTATCCTTAACTTCCTTTTTTCAAATGGAAATTTCCGGCATGGAACACGACCTGACAGTAATAGTATTTAAATTCATTAAACTACAATAATGTATGTTTGTGTTTTATCGATGTTATCTAAGTAGATTTTCATATTCGCTGTCTTTTAGTCATCATATTTAAGCGGTTAAGAAGTAAAGGTTGTAAACTTAGATGTGATGTGATGAAAGCTTTTAGTCAAATGCCACAACAGACCGACAGACATATCAAATATCTATTGAAGATAAGTGGGTTGAATCTCACTTCTGCTTTGGGGATGGCGAACTAATTTTGTAATCGATGGGGCCCTCTTTCAATGAGTGTAATGTTTTATCGCTTACTTGTAATGAATGTAAATTTAACCAATCAGAGATTTAATTAAAATTTTTGAACTCACTACAATTTTAATTAGGTATTAAAATTTTTATCTAAAAGATTCTGTTTGAGACTAATGTAATATAGTGCTGCCTTTTAATAGTCCATTCAAACTGCTTACCACAATCACGAACAATGTAAACATTTAAACAAAGTAAAAATCATTTAGCTTAACTACCTTTGTACCGCGGGAGAACCACGTTTCGCCATGAATGGGACGGCTCAACCGGAGTGATACCACGGTCTCACAGAAAACCGGTGTGAAACAGCGCTTGCGCTGTGTTTCATCGAGTGAGTGAGGATACCGGAGGCCCGCACCCCAGTCCCTCCCCCTATCTCCGGCCCCATCCCCCAAAGACCGGGAACGCACTTGTGACAGTTCTGGTATTACGGGTGTATCTGGGCGACGGTAATCGTTTACCATCAGGCGATACTACTCTTCTCGTTTGCCCGTTATACCATAAAAAAATAGTCATCGTAGGGTCGGATATTTCAGCCCATTTCGCTAGGCTGTATTTGAGTACTTGTTAGTGAAAGCAAAATTAAATAAAGCATTACCAAACGTGCAAAAACTAGCTTCAAACCTCTTACTATCCCTATGAATACAATGGCAGTATATACGGTTCCTATACAGAAAAATATTTTTTTTTATATTTTGTCGGTCTGTCTGGTTCCCCTGTGTTCGTTGGAGATTTGATGGAAAATTCACTAGCAGATACCTTATATAATAACGTATATTATATGATAGAAATAAAGATTTTTTAACAAAATTAAAATCAATGAAGTAGTGAACAATCTCCTATTCAAAAGCTCAAAATAATATGTGGTGCGGTGCTGCGATCCAATTTGTGGAGGAATGGGTGTCATGTCCCTCCAACAAAAAGGGAGGATCCTCCAACCAGGCGAGGTGATCATGCCTGGCGGGCCATCGCCCAACGGTTGACGTTGGGATGTTGTATATATGCCTATCGGCGCGAGTACTTCTATTGCGCGATGCAGGATTGGTAGTATCTTCATGTGGTACATTACTCCATAGTTCAGTGTATCTACGATAGATGGCGCTGTAGTATGTTTCTGTTGCGTGGAATGTGGAAATCGCTATGATGTGGCGACTTCCCTCCAAGACCGGAGGTCTATCTAGATGAGTCAGCTGTCTGTGCTTTGTTGCGGAGCTTGTCAGTGCTTTGTTGCGGAGCTTGTCAGTGCCAGGAGTGGGTAGTGCCGCAAGTTCCAGTGAGTCGGAACTGAATGCCGCTAGTTCCAGTGAGTCGAGGCTGAAGTCCGCTGATCCCAGTTTATGAGGATCGCATGCGGTGTGTGGTGCTGCGGTGAGGTCCCCAGTGAGTTGGGGCACTTGCTGCGTAGTGGCTGGCTACTGCGTAGACGGGAGAGAGATGCTCTGCTTACGTGGACTGTAGGTATAGTGTGCTGTGCTTAGACGCTGATGAGGCCGTAGGGGCTACCAGGCTGGAGCGGTCGCATCCTGCGTNGAGATGCTCTGCTTACGTGGACTGTAGGTATAGTGTGCTGTGCTTAGACGCTGATGAGGCCGTAGGGGCTACCAGGCTGGAGCGGTCGCATCCTGCGTGTTGTGTGTCCCTGTCGAGGCCGAAGGTTGCTGGCTGGCTTAGACGTGCTGTGGGAGTGGACGTGGTGGTGGTGCGCTGACTATTGATCTGCTTCTTCAAAGGCTGCTTCCAATCACGTCGGGGTCACCACAGTGGAGGAACGGGTCACATATTCCTCCAACACAAAGGAACACAAAGGGAGGATCCTCCGACCAGGTGAGGTGATCACGCCTGGCGGGCCGTTGCCCAATGGTTGACGTTGAAATGTTATATATATGCCTATCGGGGCGAGAACTTCTATTGCGCGATGCAGGATTGGTAGTTTCTTCGTGTAGTACATTATTCCATAGTTCAGTGTATCTACGGTATGGCGCTGTAGTATGTTGCTGTTACGTGGAATGTGGAAGTCGCCACAAATTTATTCATCAAGTATATAATCATTTTAGACAATTGAGAGACGATCGGTTATAGAGCGACACAGACAGACAAGGTGTTATCTACATTCTAGAAGTAAATTCACTTGCACTTATTCCACTTTTATATTTATTTATTTGTACACTTGACCAGTTTCGCCTTTTCCCATTATCAAAGGTTACATCAAGTACCGAGGCGCTCATAGCCCAGTTGCACTCGGTGTTTAGAAACAATCACCGAGGGTAAGCAACGACGGCGCGGTCAGTACCTGGATGGGTGACCACTAGTGGCATGTTATCATGAGCGTCTCCGTGATTCGGAGGTCACGTTAAGCAGTCGGTCCCGGTTGTTATCATAGGATAACAGTCGTGAAGCTTAGTTGGAGGCCTTTGGGCGGCTTGAAAACATCCAGCGGTAAGATTACGTAGCCACAACGTTGTCTTGCCAGTCCCCAACCCGCACTTGGCCAGCGTGGGGACGTATGGCCTTAACCCTCTCCTGAGAGGAGACCCGAGCCCAGCAGTGGGACGTTATGGGTTGTTGATGACATCAAGTACCAACAATCGAGAGTGTAAATTACATATGATGTTATCTGTTTTCTATTATTAAAAATTTTACTATTGCCATATCATTGATCAACACCCCATAATGGCCCACTGCTGGGCTCGGATCTGCTTTCAGGAGAGGGTTGAGGCTATATCATTATTCTGATGAAATAATTTTGTGCGTGTAAATTTTTGATTATTTATGTAACAAACGAGAATGAAACTTTTTATTACAAAACTCCACTGCGACTTATTTATTATGTATTAGTAGTACTTGCTCTTTTGGAAGCTGTACAACTGTTACACTTAAAACATGATAAAAACTATTAAAATAGCTTAAGTAAAATGTTTTTACAGATCGTATATTTCCATTCAATTAACATTGTCTGCGCTAGAAATACAAATTCCGCCCCTTAGCAAGAAGAACACGTTGTCTCAGCTGAAAAACAGCATGACAAATGGATGACCCGTTAATTTATAGACGGTCCTATAGCGCACTGGGAGAGGTCTCCACGGTCCGTGAACATAAAGATATAGAGACAGCTTTTTGTGCTAGGAAAGGAAAAAAGGTGGGAGACTTTCAAACGTATAGTAAATAGTAAGATTAGAAAAAGGGAAATTAAGAAGATTTTGTTTGCTAAATTACGACATATAGAATTGATGAGTAGAAAAATCAGTTATCAATTTTAAGAAACAACAACCAGCTATTTTAACTGCATATGCAATTCCGCCTAGACATACACATTTCGTTCACTTTATACACTTCACCGTTATTATCATCTCGGCCGAAAGACGTTCACGTGGACGTAGGCTCTCCGTAACAACCGATCCTGTGCTGTCCTTATCCAAAAGATCTCTTACAGGACAGCATATTTATACGTTTAATAGCGTACATTGCCATCAACCAGATTTTTTATATATTTATTATAATTTACTCAAGAGAGAAGACACAGGAGATAATTGAAAAATTTCTCATATTAATGGATTCAGGAAAGTGCTTAAATAGATCAAAATTTTAAGTAGTTTCCACTATCAAGAAGTAATTCGCTTTTTGAATTGTTATCAACAGACGCGTAAGCTTACAGAGACAGCTCATTCATATATACACTGCAAAAAAAATTAAGTATACTCCTTACTCCTTAACCATCTCATTGAAAAATAATTAATCTAATTCTACATACAGCTTTTCTCTCTGTATTGTTTTGTGTTTATATCAAAAATTTATGAGTCACGCAATCACTTCTCCAAACACAGCTCCGATCGCGATATTTGTGAACGAGGTGAACAGAGTGGTTGGAACGAGCCGTGTCACGATCGTATCAGCGCCATTGTGCTGAGCTGCCGCGGATTGAGAGCTCGTCCTTGTTTAAACGCACCGCGACTAAACTTACTTCTACCTTTATTTTTAAACACAAATTACCAGCTACAATGTACAGTTCAAAAGTACCAAGATCTTTCTTTATTTGTTCATCCGCACTAAATGTACGACCTAAGCGATATTTTTAATCAAAAAGCAAACATAAACTTAGAGCACTTATAACTTAGAGCAGTGGTTTACACCACCTCCACTCCTCTTCTAGCGCGCTGAGTGCTGTAAGTTTGATCCAAAATTTGATAATACTTCAGTTGTTGTTGTTTTTTCTGGGGGTTACCTCTATCCGTGACATCTATGTTTGTAGAATCCACCGCGAGTTCTGAAGAGAAAATATGTTTATCCTATTTGATATATTGTGTATAATCCCGTGTTGGAATTTTTATATTCTATAGTTTTGTTGGCTAGAAAGACTAGAGTATTAGCTTTGAACGATTTGTTCTCCTCAGCGCCTCGTACCAGCGTTATGCCTTATCAAACTTCGATCGAAAATTGAATATCCTGTAATTTGGCCTTCATTCGGCACAAAGTCTACTCATCTCACGAATTTTGGGCGAAAATTACGTTACAAATATTGTATAATAGCATGTTATATAAACACAACCTTTGATTATGAGACAATGGAAGCAAGTTAGCGGCTATACATGTCACTGTTTATTGATTTATCTCAATAGACAATATCGCGTCTGTTCGCTTGTCGCTTTTGTGACATATGAAGACTTCAAAGCAGAGATAGAGTCGATGTAAGTTCCTCACGACAATAATATCATTGCCTTAACACAGGAGTAAGTTATTGGAACAAAAGAATCGCGGGAAGGGTTTTCAGTGGATTCAATCTACGTATTCGGCCTGAGTGGTTTTGTTAACAGTTTCTTTTTGAAAATTCTTGTTGATCAAAATTTAAACATATTGCTTTTGTTGTATTATATACTAGATTATTTTTTGAACTGATAATGAATAATGCATTTTTTTTTCATCCTTACGTTTTAAAGAAAGAAAAATGTAGGACAAGAAGTTCCATCACAGAACATGCACATTTAAAGTATATCACATAACTTATCTACACTAAAATTATTTTGTAAATTTTTCTACAAACAGACATATATTCTAAGTATTAAAATAAACATAATAGTCCAACAAACAATTGTAATTTAACAGTTTAGAAGATACACGTGGTGGTACATCGTATGACCAAAATATTGTGCACATTTATATAACAACAGATTATACTAGAGCCTTATATAATATATCTAGTACATTAGTAGTAAGTAACACTCATGCCTCTGAAGTGGTTATACAATAATCATTAATTACGCCCTACATCACGAGATGCTTTGAGAAGAGCAGTTAGTCCGGGGCATATAACAATATGGCGGATATGGCGCTGTTCGCCTAATCCACAAACAGACACAAATTTATCGAGTTTAAGGAACTAAGTAGATTCTAGAGCATCGCGAGTGTGCAGTTTGGAAATTATTGCCGAGAATTTAAACGGTTTAAGTTAATTTTGTTGCAGGTGTTCAGATTGTTCGACGAAATAAACTAGAAGCTTACGCAGACGTTTAGAAATATAATTTGTACCTCATAGATCGACTGCCTAAGGCGTTTTGTGTTATGTATTACTTACTTGTCCTAAAAAATAACGAACCTAATTTGAGACTTTTTATTCCAAGCACACACAAATACACAAGAGACATTGTTAAGGCACTTTTTTTTTTTTACTTTGGGAGGGGCACGCTTCTTCACGAATGGGCCGATTCAACCGGAGTGATATGAAACAGCGCTTGCGTTGTGTTTTACCGAGTGAGTGAGGACACAGGAGAACCATACCACCACCACACTTGAAACCGATTACAAAAACTATTTCACTAATGGTAATATTAGTTTTTTAGGTATTTTTGTTAGGATAATGTCATCATAATCATCAGCCTATCGCAGTCCACTGCTGGACATAGGCCTCTCCAATTTTACGCCACTTAGTTCGATCTATGGCTTCTCGCATCCAGCTCCTGCCAGCCGTCTTGCGCAAATCATCGCTCTACCTGGCTTGAGGACGTCCTACACTACGTTTGCCGAGACGCGGTCTCCACTCAAGAACTCGTTTACCCCAACGGTTATCGGTTCTTCGGCAAATGTGGCCAGCCCACTGCCACTTCAGCTTGCTAATCCTGTGGGGTACGTCCATGACCCTGGTCCTTTGTCGGATCACCTCGTTTCTAATGCGATCCCTTAGAGAAACGCCGAGCATATACCTCTCCATTGCACGCTGAGCGACTTTGAACTTATGGACCAATCGAACCGTAAGTGTCCACGTTTCAGCTCCGTTCGGTTACGGGTAAGACGCACGCATTGAAGACTTTCGTCTTTAGGCACTGTGGGATCGATGATGAGAAGACCCGACGAAGTTTCCCAAACGCTGCCCAACCTAGCTGGATTCTTCTCTTCACCTCGTCCTCAAAGCTGTTTCTACCTAACTGCAAAGCCTGCCCGAGGTATACATATTTTTGAACAACTTTGAGAACGGCACCGTGTACCGCAACCGGTTCCGGTAGTACATGTTCCTTGAACATGACCTTGGTCTTGTCGAAGTTCATCAGTAGGCCGATGCGCACAGACGAGTCAGCCAGGTCCTTCAGCATCTGTTGTAGGTCCTGCAGCGTTTCTGCCATGATGAGGATGTCATCTGCAAATCGCAAGTGAGAGATGTATTCGCCATTGATATTGATACCGCGCCTTTTCCAGTGCAGTGTCTTAAACAGGTCCTCCATTGCATTAGTGAATAATTTCGGGGATATAACGTCCCCTTGCCTCACTCCTCGATGCAATGGTATGGGTCTTGTATGCTGATCTTGTACTTGGACGGACATAGTAGCGGCTTTGTAGAGACATCTCAACACTTGGATGTACCGCCAATCTACTTGGCAACGCTGCAGGGACTCCAGAACAGACCAGATCTCGATCGAGTCAAAGGCCTTTTCATAGTCCAAAAATGCTAGACACAGGGGCTGATTATACTCTTCGGTCTTCTGTATTATCTGCCGCACTGTGTGGATGTGGTCTATGGTGCCATATCCGCTCCGAAACCCAGCCTGCTCTGGTGGCTGGTATTCGTCGAGTCTTCGCGCAAGACGGTTCGTGATGACTCTTGAAAACAGCTTATAGACGTGGCTCAGGAGGGAAATGGGCCGATAGTTCTTCAACATGTTTTCATTTCCCTTTTTGAAGAACAGGACGACCATACTCCTACTCCAGGCCTCTGGAGTCCTCCCTTCGAACAGGACAGCGTTGAAAAGCTTTTGGAGCGCCTTTAATACGGGTTTACCTCCAGCTTTTAATAGCTCTGTAGTAACGCCATCCTCTCCAGGGGCTTTTCCATTTTTTATGCCACCTAATTCTCCCAAGCTCCTCCTCAAGCTGTACCAGATGCGAGTCTAGCCGTAACGTGCGGCCGTTGAACGTTGCCAGGGTCAGTAATTTGTGGTGGCCTCCCGTAACCCGTGATTCTTAGCACCCCCTGTCCTGCCATAACCGTGGTCGCTACCATAACCAGGAATAGCGGGACTACCGGGAACTGGGGGCCGTGGTTTCTGTTGCTTACTCATGGAGGGGTTCAGCCCATAATCACCAAGCTGGGCAGGCGGGTCAGTGATCGCAGGGCGTAACTTGTTGCACCGGTGACGCTGCTGCCCATCACCGGCCTATTGTATTTAGTTACGCCTTTTGGGATGGATATACCGCCATCGGTCGGTCGCCAGAGCCTCGTTTGTTATCTAGCAGGGTGCACCGCGTGCAGGTGAGGTTGACTGGGGGCGAAAGATTGTGGTTCGCCCCCACACACCCCCCCCTTAGCATAATGTATTATGCTATATTATCCACACGATAATTATTACCTAGTTACATAGGATACTTTTTGCCATGACAAAAGACATACACGCATGTGAAGTCAGGGCCAAATACTCGTCAATAGAAGAATGTAGATGACATTTGCTCAAAAAAGTAATTTAAATTACCGCTTTTTACTAAATGCATATGCATGCATTTGCCCGTATCTACAGTACATATACTAAAATAATGTTTTTTACAATTTTTGTCTGTCCTGTTTTTTCCGGCTTATCTCTGGAACGGCTGAACGGGATTTTATTTATTTATTTAATCTTCCTGCAATTACATTGCAAAAGGCGGACTTAATGCCATGGGCATCATGGCAGTCAACCTTTAGGTGGTGCAGAGCTGCGTGTAGCAGGTTTATTTTTGAAGCAAGTGAAAATTATTGTTCAATTTGTACAAGGTTGCTCTAGGTACATGAAAATATCATTATATAACATAAATATCATAAATACAATCTTCGTATACACACATACGCATACGTATTCATACCCATATATATATATATATACACCCATAAAAAAAACAAACAACAACCCATAATGTCCCACTGCTGGGCTCGGGTCTCCTCTCAGGAGAAGGTTAAGGCCATACGTCCCCACGCTGGCCAAGTGCGGGTTGGGGACTGGCAAGAATACGTTGTGGCTACGTAAATCTTGCCGTTGGATGTTTTTAAGCCGCCCGAAGGCCTCCAACTAAGCTTCACGACTGTTATCTTATGATAACAACCGGGACCGACTGCTTAACGTGACCTCCGAATCACGGAGACGCTCATGGTAACATGCCACTAGCGGTCACCCATCCAGGTACTGACCGCGCCATCGTTGCTTACCCTCGGTGATTGTTTCTAATCATCGAGTGCAACTGGGCTATGAGCGCCTCGCCACACCTATACATACACCCAATATACACTTATACATACATATACATATAGATATATCAACATACCTACACACACATAAATACACACATACATATACACACATTCGTATAAGATATGGGTAAAATACATACATACATATGCAATGATAAATGGACAGATAAGTTATGCCGATGACTTCGTCAACAAATCTCGGTAATGATTACGCACTCCAATCTTGAACTTTATTCGGCTGGTACACGATCTAATATCTAAGGGGAGGGCGCTCCAGAGACTTACAGCTTGTGCTATAAAGGAAGAATGAACAATTCGGGAGGAATGTGATGGACAAAGAAGGAGGAGATTATCGTTGGAGTGAAGATTTCTGTCATGGTAAGAGCAGAGATATTTCAAGTGGGATGTTAGGTAAGTTGGTGAGTAAGGAGCGGCGGTTTCTTATTGATAACCATGCCAGTTCCATCCTATAACCGGATACACGATCGTATTTTCGTAAATTGAATTGAATGCAATTGTTGAGAAGCCGGTCTAGTTTATTGAGGAGATCTGCATTCAGGTCGAGGTAACACACATCACCATAGTCTATCACTAGGAAAAGAAATTCCAGTGCATTGTTGGAAATCATGAAGTAAGAAAGTATTGTTAGCAAAATATACTGCGTTGAAGGCATTTGAAAAGTCGACTCAAGCTAGTGCCGTTATTTTTCCTTCTTGAATTGCGCCTTAATGTCCAGTGTCACCTTGAGTGGCGCTGTTCCTATACTATGTGCAAGATATTTTCATTCAGTATTTGAACCTTTTCTTTGATCGTCATTGCTACCGCTAAGGGTTCCCAGTTGATGTGTGAAGCATCCTCCCGAAGTTTATCCTAGGTTCATGCGTCTAAAACAGCGTCTGGACATCATTTTTGGCTTTGGCTTTGGCGCTTTAATCCTGTATGAGACATAAATTAGGTCGTGATGTGAGAAACCAGGTCCTGAGAATTGGCCGTACGTCGAAAACTTCTCAAGAGATGAAGTGAATATAAGGTCAAGCAAGGTATCCTCTCCATTAAGGTTGTGGTGTGTAGCTTGAAACTATGCAGGCATGTAGATTCTAGTATGCTTAGTAATTTACGATAACGAGGAGAGTTATGGGACAGGAGGTCAGTATTATAGTCTCCCATGATGATGCGATGTTCGTAATCAGACCCTAGAGATTTTAAAACCGACTCGAATGCGGTGAAATAATCAATGGCTGGGGGACATCATACGACACCTAGGATTTTAGCTCCCCGGAAGCAAACCTCCAAGTTCTAAAGTTAAATATGGTAATGATTAAGATACCGAGGCATCGATGGTTGATACCCGAGTATGCGCTAGCACAGAACGCATCGACCACGAAGCGCATCTCGTAAACGTCAACTGATATATCTTGAGCGTCAAAGTTTGACGTTTTGATTGCGCAGTCCCAGTGGGACCGACGTTATAGTGTTAAGTAATATTTCAAATCATGTTGGTAGAGGTTGATAAAAGTAAATTTCTACTGAATGCCTGATAAGAATGGACATGAGAACCCGGAAATTAGTTTTTACGAGTGGTATTCCTGGTAATATTGGATAATATTGGACCTCCCACTTGCGCTCGATGAGCTGCTGCCCTTTCTTACGCGGTCCTAATTTGCCAGTCTTAGTGTTGGATGTTTCAGCATCAATGGTTCCAATTTCCCTAGCGACGTAATCTAAAACCAGCTTCCATTCGCAACTTTGATCACTATAACGCCTTCTTGGATCCAACAGCCCTTGACACCAAAGTGGAGGCGGGTTCGAGCCAATTGTACCCATAGTACAAGCTCTGCTTAGTTTGGGACTAGATGGCGTTGTGTGTTAAAATGTCTGAACATATTTATTTATTTTATTTTATTTAATTTATTCTGACTGTCCTTAGTTAGATACTCTTTGACCGTGATGTTCGTGAACCTTGAGCTTAGTCTTCACCCTCCAGACTACGGACCTCAAGTCTGAGGAGGAGAACCTCACCAGTATAGGACTTTTTTGATCATTTTTGGTATTACCAAGTCTGTGGCAACTTTTGATGGACGATGCTATATACTGTAGATTTATTGCGAAAAAGGCCCAGGGTAAATTCAGTGCAGTTCTCCTTGTCAACTTCAGGAACTCCAAGGAAGACGAGTGCCTTCCGTCTATGTCCGGTTTCAATCATGTCTACAGTCTTGGCGCATTCATCTATCTGCCTCCGTATCAAACCCAGCATACTGAATACAAGCGCATGGAAGGATTTAAATTCTTCAGCAAGCCTACCAACGGTGTCCTTAGCTGGTGCGCTGCATTTTATCTGTGCCTCAAGTTCACCCATTCGTTTTGTGAAGATATCTTCCAGACTCTTCTGTGCAGATTCGATGGCTGTTGAGACATTTTGATGTTAGTCAATTGAAAGTGCAAGTATTGTGATAATACTAGTGAACAGGTAGTAAGTAAAAGCTTGATGTCTCATCAATAGCTTTACCAACACAAGTACAGGCAAATTATCCAAGTTAACACTCTTTTCACTATAGTTTACATCAAATAAGTTGTTACTATTAATTAAATAAATTGTTATATTCTCCTGCACAAGTGTTAAGTTTTTGTACACCTACCGAAAAATCATTTTCACTGGCAGATAGCTGGTGATATCGCAAATAGCTTAGGCTAAGCTTTTTTGGACTAACTTCGCCCTACAGCCTTACTTGTAGTTACAACAATAACCGCGGGGAACAGCGCGGGGCTCAGCTAGTTTTGTGAATATAGGTAGCTTGGCTGAGGTTTATGTTCAGAAGTGGACTGAGACTGAGATATGATTGTGGGTGGTTACACAATCTTACCACAACAGCTGAAAATATCTGATAAAGATTGTAGTGTCAACATTGTTTTAAAAATACTTTTATTGTAAAGCATTTAATAGTGGGTTACTAGATTGTACATCAGAAAAGCACATCTCGAGAAGATCGCGTGTAGCCGACGTGCAAACGTACTATATGTTAGGTAACAGGACTTAGGTTATCCATCGATTTATGTTAGACATTACAAATACTCAAAGACTTCCTTTTTCCTGTGATAATAGAAATGGGTATGCAGTACGTACTGCCTAAGTAACATATTAGCAATTTGTCCGACGCTTGTTCTTTACCCACTATAACATTTCGTAAGAGAGCCAGTTTCGGGTTGCATCGACCGAAGTGAAACCACGGCGTCATAGAAAACCGGTGTGAAACAGCGCCTGCGCTGGGTTTGGTCTGGCTGATCAGTGATCAGTCGGAGGCTCAATGATGCACAAGCCTCACTAGGCCGCCACGGTGTAACTCACCATGCTGCGTTATTACATAGTCTGCTTTTGCATTAAGTAGAGTGACCACCACTGTTGAATTATGCATAATCTTTCCATCAGGCAGATTCGAGACTTTGACAGGCCCATACATACAAAATATATACTTGAATTTTGCACCGAAATATAATTTCTGTAGAAATGTTTTGTAATGGCTTCTTACTTTGACACAAGTAAATTGTATGTAAGTACATCGGACATCACAGTTAGTTGACGGTAATGGTCCAAGTTGTCGCCGCGCCCAGGGGATCGTGCGCGTAAATGTTGCTGACTGTTTCCACTAAATTCTGAACACAAGCTGTTTGGAGCGCTATTCATCTTAAAGTACTTAATGGGATGGCGGTACATTTATAATTGGATTAGCTATCTTCCAGGAGGCAGTCTGGAATTGAGATTATAGTTTAGTTTGGGTACCACTTATGTATGGTATATTATATATATATAACTTTTAATTCATCTGCTTAGGTATGTGTATCATTGACTGCACGGATATTGCAGTGGTATAAGCGGTCGCCATGACGTTTTCTAATACGTTGAGTATCTTGGTGCACGTCCCCATACGGAACACACTTTGTGTGATCCACAAATTGTTTTTCTTAGTCTGGGAGATCTTTGTGTCCGTTTCATAGGTGCTTGTAAAGTACCCTGCGACACAAGATTTATTTGTCTTATGTCTTTACTTTTTTTTTTAAATAGGTTTGATTTATACCTTTTCATAAAACAAATATCATAGTGTAATGCCACACAGTGATGTTGTACAAATACACAAATGTCCTGAAGCTATAACCAATCCAAATGTTGTTTAATAAAGAGTTAGAATTTACTTAAATTGTGGCAAATCTGTACTCAACATTCAAAATTAATTTATATTCATGGGAAAACTGTATACGATATTCAACGAAGATAAAACATTTAGTTTTTTAATATACTGCAAATTGGGCCCTTCAGTCATAATTGAAACCAAACAGTTGTAAACAAGTCTCCAAAGTATTTTTTTTCATATAGGTAAAATATTTCCAATATGGCCAAAAGGAATTTGGGTACGCTAAACTTTAAATATATAACGTAAATACATTCTTGAAATTAAACTCACTTGTATTTTTAAAATAATTAGTAATAGTTTTTAAAAAGTGGATACTATTCTAGTAGTGGAATAAAAGCGAAAACAAGTTTCAGCAAGTGCCGACCAAAATCTGCCAAGACCATTGGCCATCATACTAACTCTCATAACTATTCACCATTTACTTATACTTTTTTATTATTATTTATTATAGTACTATCCTGTGGGACAACATGTTTTTTTTATGGAATATCGGGCAAACGAGCAGACGTATCGCCTGATGGTAAGCTATTACCGAAGCCATGGTCTCACTCCGGTCGAGTCGAACCATTCATGCTGAAACGTGGCTCTCCTATGTATTTAACATTTTCTTTTAATCTGTAACTTTTATATTAAATTCTTATCTAATTTGTATTCAACTTATAAACTCTACGTTAAGCGATCGTCTAGAACACTGATTTACCCTAGCTCGGGCAGTCAGCTGTTATAATATTTGATCTAAATTGAAATATTCAACCCGTTGTTGTACGCCAGAAGAACTTGGTCTGATTATTGTGTACAACAATGTACCTCCTACACAGTAACATATGTATTAGTCAATTACATAAATATTATTATTATATTAGGTAGGTAAGTACTACTATTAGTACTTATTAATTTTATTATTATTATATAATTTCTCTTGTGTTTATATTCTACTAGCTTTTGTTAGCGCTCCGCCTCTGTGTGTGTCGGTTATCGCGGTAAATAGTAGCCTATATGCTATGCTCATGTATAAGCTATATTACTTACTATTAGTATAGTATTAGTAGATTTCATCATAATCCGTTTAATATTTTATTTCGATTCAAAAGAAACAGACATCCATTCATAAATGTAATTATAACTTCCTTAACAGCGTGTGACCTTTTTATAATCTCGATTAATTTTAGTATCTTGTTAAATATCTTAGGTTAAAGCCCAGATTTCAATAGTATTGATTATGTGACTTTGTTATCACAGCGTTTATCAGATAATGAAAGATAGGAGCTGTCAAGATAACTGTGTACATACTGCTTGTGTTGCGTTATCAGTCTTGTTTCAAAGGTGTGAAACACAGAACGTGTGTGTTCAAAACTAAGTGATATTATGTTTGTTGACTATTTACATAATAATATTTCATTTCTTGGATTCAATAGTTTATGCTCTTGTAAGTATCTACTTCAATAATTAGTGATAACAATTACTCTTCACTTATATACGAGACAGAGCTTCGACACATATGGGCCGCCTTGACCGTAGTGATACCAAGCCCTCAAAGAAAACCAGTGTGAAACAGCGCTTGAGACCCATACCCCAAAAATCCTAAACCCAAATGCCTTCAACACACGTCTGACGCCGCTTTGTATCATGCTACAAGTTTGCTCGTTTACCCCCAATACCATAAAAAACAAATTACTTGACCTGATTGAGTGATAGGTTTATCAATGCAGAGCCCACTGCGATGGGGCTAAATTCTTTGATTTTACCACCTGGTGGTACATAATATTATTTCTGAAATATCGTCCTTAGGGTAGTAAAATAAGGAATGAACAATCGAGCGGAAGTTCGTTTTTTTACTTAGAAATACGAAATAATATAATCACGCGAAGAAAACCGCATAAAATAATAAAAACTGTTTAATAGGGAAACATTAAAGGCAACGATCAGTGTTGTTAGGTGAAAACTGATAAGTGCACGTTGGTTACATATTTATTCTCATTTTCCTTTTACTTCACGAACACGGCGGTACGTTGTCTTGACCAATGTGTGCAAGATAAATTTAATAAAAATAACAGGCAAACAGCGAGTACCTAAAATCAAGCTATTATTTAGCACTTTTTTAAAATTAAAATATATAAATCTTATGTAAATAAATAAATGTAAGATTCTTAAATCGCAGTATTTGTTATCAAATTTCTCCGCAATGGCTAGGTTGATTTTTATGATTTTTTGTGTGCATATCGAGTAGGTTTCTACAATATCTAATTTTCGTACTCCTAAATGGTATAGGTGACCCAGCCTAAACTATTTTTATGGTAAAACAACGTTTACCGGGTCAGCAGTATATTTATATAAGTCGATTGAAGTCTAATGTGGAAACTTAGTTGTTACTTGATGTCAAAACTTAAGCTTTTTTGTAATATGCGCCTCAGATTGTATTGAACTGATATATTTAAATAATCGCATAATAGATGTACTGAAATACCTTAATTCATTGTTACAATTTGTCTGAATCTAAGGCATGTAAAATACTTCCTACATAATGTGTATTACGTCAAACGCTTACCCACACCACGAGACACGTCGCGATCACACACATATATAATTCAATATACTTTCACCTTGAAGGCACTGGAAGGCTCACGACATACCCTAGAAGCCACGTCGCCGCTACTTTAACTTAACGTAAATTGTTTCGTTTGCAATCTTGACATTTTTTCCTGTATAAAATTATTCGTAAATCGTTAGGATATCATTTTGGAATTTGCGACAGGTTTTTAAATAAACACGATAGAAATGCGGTTGATGGAAGATATAATTTGAATTTTAATACTCGCAATAAAAAGGACCATTGGAGGAAATATACTGTACAGTATTATGTAGTTTACAGGCTGCATTTACAGTATACATTCATTATATAATAAAATATGACATAGTTGGGAAGTCACATGCCTATGTTACTAATTGTAATTAGTATGTAAAACATAATGTCACTCGAATGTGATGTGGAAGCGCTTCCTTTAAATGTCAAACAGATTGATTCTTGGCTGCTAAGTGACTACACTGTGTGAACTGTAATAATAAATACATATAGTCCTTACGTGATCGTACATATACATACATTAATACTTTATTTCTTGATAAACTTGAAATATCTTGTCGCATTTTAAATGTACCCCTGCCTCCTGTAAATTGCATGATGATTGGTCACGTGATAGTTTACAAAAAATACAAGAACGCCGACGCAAAATGATATATCTGATTTAATAGTATTTTGTACTAAATACTTATGAGCGCTTGTTAGCATGTAAATTATATTTCACTTAGTTTCTACTTTTATTATACATGCAATAGTTTGTGATGTAATGATGGTGTAAAAAGGATGTAAGGATATTTTGTTACTCGTTCAGGAAAAATCAATTTCACAAATTTATATCGCATTTTATAGTAATATATGTTATACCTTACAATAACACGTAGTTTACAATTTGTCGTGATTACCACCGAAGACCCGAAGGAGGCGTGAAATAAAGCTAGTACCCAATATATGTTAGAAAGACCGCAACAAATCTGTCGACATCTCTACGTTGTCATCGACTCATCTGCCAAAATAATACGATTTCCAGAACGAACAAATTGAATTTGAAAAGCAATCTAATATCAAGGGGTTGAGAAAATCACTAAATAGGGTTCGCAATTCTATCATACATGTCTACCTACCTTCGAAGGAACCTTAGTGATTCTTTTAACTTTGAGGTTAACTAAGAGCATTTTTGGGGCCACGTTTTCGTTTTCATGTTTTTGACATAAAATTATAGTAAGTCGTAAATGTTAATATTATCCATATAAACATAAGAAACAGAAAAAAGTTCAAGGTAAAGTCGCGATTGCACTCGAAATCAGTATCCAGTGATTATACCGTCTATATTCTACTGAGCTCAGTATATTACACCTTACCATTGAAAAGAGGCCTACTGTCCAAAGTGATACAAATATGATCGGCATGAATGCATTTTTTTGTAATGATATTAACCTGTTTATCAATACCATGTAAATATAAATAAAGGTATCAATATAAAATATTTACACATATGTATCAAACCTAAAGTACTTTACAGGCGTCCAAGGTTTTAGTGATAAGGTGGACAATTGCTTTCAGCTGAATATTTTTCCTTCTTCAATAACTGATATTGTATGCAATGGTAAATATTGAATGTAAAAGTAATAAAAATTCAAAAATCTGTGAAATATAAATATATTTGTATGTTTTTTTTACACAGGAAACCTGCAATCATTTTTGGTTAGTTGAAAGAAACTTGATCAAATAACATATATACCGAGAAGTGTTCTAGCGACAATCTCTCACCCCATGATAAATTATTTACATCGTGTAAGGGTAGTAGTGGATAGCAATTTCCTCCCGTCGGAACACCACTGCAGCCAATTAATTAGAGCTCGCCGCGCGCGTCCACGCATTGTCTACCATGACAGTTCGGTGCATTGTCTATTTCATTCCAATTCAACTAGAATTGATGCATTGGTAATTTCTAAAAATTCTGCTAGAACATTAATTTTTGTAATACTTTAATTTACGAAAAGTGATTATTACAATACTATGAGACTCACCCATATTGCATGAAGTGCTTTGCTTACTGCACTATAGCTTCTAAAACGCATTTACATGATATAAAGATAAATACAGCATCATTTAAATAAGCATCCAAAAAGCAAAGTTTATAATAAAATAATCGGCTCGAGAACGTTTACTGTGCGATGTAGGATTGGTATTTACTTCGTAGTTTGATATGTTTTCGCTAGAGGGCATTGAAGTATGTTGTATTTCGATGTATGTTGAAGCAATCAGTGTTAAGTAGTTCAAATCTCTTATCGCTAAAATACTTCTGTAACTTGAGTAACATCGTTAACGAAAAAAAAACTTCTTAATAATAGATCATATTATTAATCTATCGTGTCTATCCCAACACCACAAAATTATTCCTAATTATTAATGACTCCTCGTCAATCATACAACAATCTGGTTTATAAATTTGTAGCAACAACCCCCAACTGCCAACATTATTAAGTGACCAATTTCTGAAAACGTTTTATTAAAACAGCCGACGAACAAGCTCGGTAAACTGATTCTGACACGAGATTGAAATCCTTCAGCGGCTCGCGATACCTGTGCAGTGGTGAGCCATCGATCACTCGATGATTAATTGCTGACTAATATTTCGTCATTCAGTCGTACTTCCTGTATACGACTCATCTTGTCGCTCATATGTCTCATAGTGACAACTAATATTTCATTGAAAAATGAGAACAAATTTAAATTTTGGTTTATATTCACCTTTACTTAGCTAGTGCTAGTAAATCTAGAATATGATTTTTTCTAATGTATGTTTGTTTGAACCTGCCAAAGTAACTTTACACTGCCTGATAGAAAGCATGATCAGAATCCAAGAGTGGTTGGTTGGTCTCTCATTGCAAATGCAGACAATGCAGCATGTCGACACACACTATGGTGTCCAATTGAACTGTTTTCATCATAGGGCTTATGGTACTTATAGCAAAAAACGACTTTACAGACACAGTTGTCATTTTATGTTGGTTTCCTGTGAAAGGACAGTAACACCCCGGCCGAACCGCCCCTTCTGGCAAATAAAATTAAATCATTAACATTGACGATCCCTGACGTATTGTCAAATGCAGTAGTTATATCATTCGTTTTTTATTAATTAGTAGTAGTAAATAATCACAAAACATACTTTTTGTGCTTTTGGTTTACTTGACAAAGGGCATGAAAGTACACAAAAAGTAAAACGATCGTAATTTAAACTTAATTTCTTTGCGAGCAAGACTCCCGTCTGTTGACACATATAAACACGTACCACTTATGTTTATATATTCCTCATTATTTAAGGACCAATTTATAGTGTGATGTACAACAATATACGTCTTTATATGTACACACATACACACTTAACGTACTCAATCAAACCCAGTGAGTTAAGTAAGTACGCACTCACTCACATGCACGCAGATCGGTTCGAATGACAGGCACTGATTAAAATTGAGTTAATAGGGAAACCCTCAACCCGACGTACTTTAGAGATTGTCCCTTGTCATTTTAGATACGGGAACTTTTTATAAAGCTTGTTTTGACTCGCGGCGGAGGATCATTTTGTGAATGTTTGCGTATATAACGTTTTATATACGCAAATATACACAAGTTTATCGTGCCTCGGAGAGCACGAGCCCTGGTTGTTACGAACATCTAAGGCAATCGTTATTGGGAAGTCAGTGCCGTATACTGACAACTAGTTCAATCTTTGGATGCGGTTCAGCCTCAAAGTCAGGTTGCGGAGATCTAATGCCGGTTACTCCGTATAATAAGCGATATGCAGGTAAAACTAGTTCAATTAGTAGCCTAACCCAAATCATCTTGGAAATAATAACGGAATGTGAATGTGAATTAACTTTAAATGAGAAATAGACGGATAACCAAAAGTTGAGATATTATTTATAGCTCAATAAGTTGTGTATTGAAGTCATGATTAGGTCCCATAACCACTGCCATTGACTGGGAGGGTAAACGTAACTAGTCATATGTATTCCCAATAATTTATAGAAATAAATAAAATTGAAGAAATTAAAAACAGACAGTTTTTTATTTCAAGTTATCAGTTTTTCCCTTAATTTAAATGAAATTATATACGACTAGTTGTTGTCCGTAGCTATGCTCACGCAGAAATTTCCTATTTAACCGCATTGAGGCTGGCATTTCCAAACTTCCTTTCTTTGCGCTTACTTTCGTTATTTAACTCAAAATTTCAGGATTATTTGTATTTAACCGAAATTATTTAATTTTGATTTTCGTAGTTATATGTTTTAAACCAAGCCAACTGTTCTTTCAAAGACACTGCTATAACAAGGATAAAATGAGGGCATTGCTTGTATAATAATACTGTCAGTACATTTCTACGAACTAACACAGAAACACAAAGTAAAACATCCCGGCGACGTCGGAAGCATTGACACCCGGAGTGGCAGCCCCTAGTTGTTCCTTTATTGATATTTCACACAATCATCATCATCATCATCAGCCTATCGCAGTCCACTGCTGGACATAGGCCTCTCCAATTTCACGCCACTTAGTTCGATCTATGGCTTCTCGCATCCAGCTCCTGCCAGCCGTCTTGCGCAAATCATCGCTCCACCTGGCTTGTGGACGTCCTACACTACGTTTGCCGAGACGCGGTCTCCACTCAAGAACTCGTTTACCCCAACAGTTATCGGTTCTTTGGCAAATGTGGCCAGCCCACTGCCACTTCAGCTTGCTAATCCTGTGGGCTACGTCGATGACCCTGGTTCTTTGTCGGATCACCTCGTTTCTTANGGGTTTTAGTAGTGGAGTGGAGGGCCCTCGATATGTCATCGAACATATCCTCCACCTCATCGTCTGAGTGAGCCGAGGTCGGTGCGTACACTTGTATTATCTTGAGGCTATAACACAATGTATAAGTACCTTTAATTGACATCCGTGATATGAATTCATATTAAGTCTTTATAGGTGTTTTCCGTTCTGTATTATTTTTTACCCCTGGTGATGGTGATGGTGGTGGTAAGTTTCCTTAAATATGAATGAAACCAAACACAATAAAAATGAATTTTCTGAATTAAAGAGATTCTAAAGTTTTAAACATAAGCAACCAACCCGATGAATTTACTCTTTATCCAAAACCGTTTATTCCCAATACAAATACAAGACAAAATACCTATGATTTGTAGTTAATACAAAAGCAGTGGCGATACCTTTCAATCTATTACAAGATTAGAATTCATATTAATTCTATTGGAATACAAAATGCTCTACTAAATACGGGTTTAATCTAATTTATATCAAAATCAATCCTACCGATCGTAATCCTCGGCCGATAGCGATACAAAAGCCTCCTCCTTTCACCCATTCATGTTCACCTTACCGCGATCGGAAGTGACGTATCACTTTGACGCGCTTACAACAAGAATTTTCGTTCGGCGACAAAAGGGAGCTGACGTTGGATCTTCGTTTTAAAATTTAGGACACTCACCAATGAGTGGAGTGGTCCAGTTCTGTGACGGGCCGCACCAGACTTTCTTCTTGTACACGTCTGTACTATCGAGTCTGTGTACTTCTAAATTGAATTATTGTTGTTATATAACTACATGGTATGAGTTTTGTAATATACGGTATTAGCAGTTTTTTACAAAGATAGATTTTAAAAGATGTACACTTTTGATAAGAGTCAAAAAATTCTGAAATCTTAATCAACTCCTTTTTTATCACTGCTCAATAACTGGAGTTTAATGGTGTATTGGTATCAAACTAACTACAACCAGAAGGTGGTTATAATAGATTATATTGCAATGATTTCGGGTTCCCTGTAGGGAAAGTATAACTGAAAATCTCAAGGTGATGTAAAGTTCTATAGTTCATTTTACAATTGCGTTATCTTATAAGATAATAAACAGCTACTGTACAATTTATTTTTATAAAACAATTCGTGATTATGTAAAGGTTCGATTTAATGTTAAATTGCAAAAAAAAAAAATATTCCTTATTTTAATGGAAAAGTATTTGTGAAAATGCAAGTAAATGTCTTATATGAAATCAGTTCCGGGAGCGGTGCGGGCCGCTGCGGACAATATGCGTGTGGATAAAATAAAAACACATTTTGTATTTGCCTCCCTGATACGCGAATAACAGAAAGACTGGATTTGTTTGCTTGTTCTGAGTACCAAAGTGCTCTTCAACTCGTTAGAGCGTTGTATTTTAGAATTTCGTTTTTGTTAATCATCTCCCATTTACATGTTATCATCGGACCTTGTAAATATTTAAAAGATTACATCACCTCGTTATAACAATGTAATGGTAATGATATTATTGTTCAGTATCAAGTTGTACAACCAAATCTTAAATAAAATATTTAAAAAGAGCAGAATTTATGTTTGCCGGAACAATTTAGCGTCAGCAAATATTAGAATAGGCTAAGAAAAACTTTTAAAATAATTTTACGATAAGATTAATTTTATTTTAGTCTTAACGTTTTACCTTAAAGTCTAATTTCTGTTGCAACACTGTTTTGAGATGGTTATAATTTGTTAGAAAATTGTGTTTACCACATTTGTTAGGTGCCCGCCGTGTGATAATATCTAATATAATTAGTGAGGCATATTTTACTGTAAGTCCTTTATTGAACTAATTTAATTAGCAAGCATTATCCCTATAGCCCTGTCTCAGTACTTGAATTTATAGATACAGGGTACGTTGATAACCTATAAACTTAAATGTATTGTAGAGCACTGAAGAGGAGCTTATTAAGGTTGTTTTTAAAGGTTCCTTGAATTTTATTTCTCTACATACATCTACGGGTTGATGGATCTACTTATTGTGAGTTACCATCTATAAACAACAATCCAATTCATGATCATCATCAGTTTATAGCAAACCACTCCTGGTCTTAGGTCTTCCACAATCTAACTGCGATTGTAATATTTTATGATATATCTTATCAGTGACGGTGTTAGTTTATGATCTGCATCATGAACATATCGGTGTCAAAGACAAGTAACTAAGAGTTAACTGCATTGTGAGATATTATGGATAGTACAAAGCTACGCACGAAGTAATTAAATACATTCATCTTGTATTTTACTTATTATGTTTTTAAATTAATACTGTCTTCTTTTTCATTTTTTTTGTGCCTTTTCAATCTCCAAGGTTGGCCGTCAGCTTTATATACTCCCCTTGTCATTGGCCAGATGGGATGAGGCGGCGTGCCTGGCCACCAGGGGAGTGTCTCTGGTGGTCGGGCGCATCGAGGCGCTTGGCTTGCGGGTGGCCCTGGACAAGACGGAGGCCCTGCTCTTCCACGGGCCCCGTCGCGGGCCGCCCCCCGGCGCCTCCATAGTGGTCAACTCGGTCCTCGTACCGGTTCGGGCCCAGATGAGGTATCTGGGCCTGATCCTCGACGGTAGGTGGCTCTTCGACGAGCACTTCCGACAGCTTGCTCACAAGCTGGTCGACACTGCCTCCGCCCTAGGGCGANAAATATGGCCAGATGGGATAGCTGTTTAGCGGAGGTTACACCGGTGCACTCCCCGTAACCATAAATATAGAAAACAATGCCGTGGCTAGTGAAAATGTATTTACATAACTTACATTTCGCAGTAATTTGATAAACACATCAAATTTACGTCTCTATTAAAAGTTCTGACTTTAAAAGGGGTTTTCGCAACTGGCGCTGTAAAATTGCAAACCTACACTGCCAGAAAGGCCACCGAAACGTAGACCTTCATAGCTCAGTTGTATAGAATGTGCTACGGCGTAGATACAGCTACACGTTACTACGAAATTAATAAATGTTTCTACATTATATATGACATCATGTGTATCGCACATCTAAGCGGAATAAATTAAAATAAAAACAATAGGCGGAGCTAGATTGCTACAATAACTTTCCCTGACTGGGGAATCTGTAGCGTACCGTCAGTAGCTAAACTAAGAATCACTGCGAATTTGGGAGTATCCTTAAATTCTGACCACTAATGTCTAATCTCTATCATTCACAATAACCTTTAAAAGCAAATACTTTAATTTTCTCTCTTAACTTTAAAGCATTTGCGTACTTTAATTGTAATTTACATTAGAATTAAACTGGATACCGTACCGTGTAACCGGTTTCACAGAAATCTGGTGAGAAATAATGCTTGCGATGTTTCATCAAGTGAGTGAGGATACCGGAGGCCCATGCTCCAAGCCTTTCCGCATTCCCCTCCCCGTACCCTGCGCATCCCCCAAAGGCCGGCAACGCACTTATGATGCCTCGGGTGTAGCAGGTGTCCATGGGCGGCGGTAATCGCTTACCATCAGCTCGTTTATCCCCTATACCATATAAAAAATGTTCAACTGAATCTCGACAGATTTTCTTAGCGCAGTCTGGATTTACCTTAAGAAAATAATTACACTTAAATCTACTTCCAATGAAAATACTCTGTGTGCTATCACTTAATCATTTTCAAATTAATAATTATCATCGCAAAGAGGAGTATAAGTACATTTACCAGTTTCTGTCACAATTTCACTCCACTAAATTAAATCAGGCCATTATTAATTTTTAATTTAAACGTGCCTTAAAAGGCTTCCCATAATTTATCCCCTACATAATCTGATATTAATCACGCGTACACGTCGCTGTCCCGCTTCCAACCAATATTTTATAATTAATATTAACCAATATTTGATGAATACGCACTTACCAATATTTGTTCAAATAAATGGTGTGACTTTCAGTAGTGGTGTATGAAACCCGTTTATTAATATTTCACGTTTGTGGCAGAATGTAGTGGTTTTATAAATTATGTTTCCTTAATGTAATGTTTACGTAAGAACAATTGTTTTACAAAGATTATGGCTAATTATGTGTTGTGTTTGTTTGTTTCAGTTGTAGAGGCGCGAGGCGAGACACCGCACTTCACGTCTTATTAAGGTATGTGTGTTACGTAATACTTTAGAGCATAATTGATGAGAAAATGAATTGTTCGTGAAGTGTACTATAACGGAATGAATGAAATATGTGGTACACATTCATGGAACGTTTTTATTAAATTCAGCTAAACTTCCTTTACGTAATACGAAAACAGATACCGGAGCCGTCATAAGTGTGTTGCAGGCCTTTAGGGGACGGGGAGGTGGATGGGGGAAGGGTTTAGGGTTATGGTCCTCCGGTGTCCTCAGTCACTCGATGAAACACAGTACAAGCACTGTTTCAAACCAGTTTTCTGTGAGGTAGTGGTGTCGCACCGGTTGAGCCGGCCCATTCGTGCCGAAGCGTGGCTCTCCCAAGAATGTTTTTTGAATGCAAGGTTGACTGATAAAATTCTTACATACTTTGTTGGTAGAGATACATATCTATTATACATATAAAATACTCAAACTGCAGAACAAACATTCGTAGATTGAACAAATGGTATTTTGGGACAACCCGGGAATGAAACCCGAGACCTCAGCTCGGCAGTCATGTACGCTACCCCTGTGCCACCGAGGTAGTTAAACAGTCAATAGTTAACATTCAGAAGTTATATAGCAAAGCTTTTAATGTGTACATTTTCAAACATGAATTGTATTAATTTCACGTTCTGTCACCAAGCATACAGCACCGTCAGTATTGACGGTGCTGGATGCTTAATCTTTAGGTTTTGTCGGCACTTGAAATATAGTTAAGTTTACAGGAAACGTCTGCGATTTTAATGCATGATGAATTTTCTTTTGTGAGAAATGTATGACCATATTCGTAATTACGAACATATGGCCTTAACCCTCTCCTGAGAGGAGATCCAAGCCCAGCAGTGGGAGATCATGGGTTTTGATGATGATTTGTAATTAGATTAAAAGTTTTTCTACGGTTATTACTTTCTCATTTCTATATTGATGTGAAACTATTATCTGCGTAGAAAAAGTTTTTTTAAAGGCGAATGTTGTTCAGATTCGGATTTTTAGTTTTTAGAAATTTTAATTTCAAATATTATTTAGTGAATATTATGGGCATTTACATTATTTATTTAAAAATAAAGCAAAATTAAAAATATGTATTAGCAATTTAGCGGACTTTACGAAGAAAGTAGAGAATGAGGTTCTTACTTGTATATGTTTTGTAATAGAATATGTAGAATAATAAAGCGTGTTGTGTGACGCATTTGCTATTCGCTGTCTCTTGACTGTGACGTTTAATATTTACACATTTATCTGCGTGAATTACTCGTGGAGACGAAATAAGCAAAAGAATTGGTAGTCTTCATGAACTTTGCGAACGAATATATTATGTTGATTCAGTGAGGAAGGTGAAATTTACCTTTCATAGCATTTAATATTAGACTGCTAAATTTATACAATTGTACAACAGCAATATACAGAAACAGGAATATACAATTCTTACCGTTTGTAAATGAATTTCAAATGAAATATACATGAAATGTAACTTACATTTAATTTTTGTGTGGAAATTTATTGTCAAATTTTATATTGTTGAAATCTTCTCAACAAACTATATAATATTATATAATCAATAAGTATATAAGCCATAAATTAATATTACAGGGCATAAAAATTGATAACATATAACCTTTCAGTTGAATACTGAAGGTAAGAAAATACACAGTCTGCGAGAAAAGCGTATGTGGAGAACCTTTAGTAATTCTCTTTTTTCACCAGCTGACGGCGCGCTAGAGCACCTTATATTATTTATTGTCGAGGTAATTTTTGTACAAAATTCAGTTATATTTTTGCAAAGGAAGCGGATGATTAATGCAAAAAGTTTTGTCTGAGCTTAACGATGTAATTTATGTTTTGCCTTCACAAAATCTGATAACCTACTTAGAGATCGTGTTAGATCTATCTACTTTAAATAAAAGAGAAATATGCATGAGAATATTACTATTAATTAGATTGTTGTTTATAAAATATGTTTTTGATCCATTTACGTGAAATTACTAATTGTTATAATATCGTAAGGCATTGACTGGTAAGTACACGTTGTATATAATACAAAATATTGAATGAATAAATTGTTTGTACAAAAAGGAAATTTTGTAAAATGCGATGAATAAATAGAACTACTGAAAATAAATTCTTTTGTAAATTTGAAAAATATAACTTTGTCATAAAATTCACTTTATTTGATTTTCATTATTTAAATTTACACTTCATTTTAGTCAGAATTCTTGTTTTATTTTTTCTTATTCACTCAAGTCTGCCTGTAGCTGATATATGTGCGTGAGTAGATCACAAAGCTTATTCATTCAAGTATTTCAAAATTACAAGTTGAAATACACATTACAGAAATGTATATAGGCACAGAGTCCTCCAAATTGTTTTTCATCATAAGTGACGAACCGTGAGGAAACTAACCGTGGACATGACATTGTACCGTGTTTCTCGGCTTTAATCCCGGAGGTCGCTTGTCGGGACACCAATAACGCAAGATTAAAACTTGCCACCTAAATTACGACGATAAATTTCGTAAATCCCTGATCTTATCAAAATTTTCCTTCAAGCGATGTGGATACCTACGTAAGATGACCCCAAGCTGTTCGTTCCTTTCAAACAAATTTACTATTAAAAGGCCTTTTAAATGGATTTTGAAGGGCTCTTTGAAGGGTGGTTAATATAGATTTAGGTTAGGGAAAGGACAATTATAAGCGGACCTCTGAGGAAAAGGTAATATCTAAACAATACCGCTAATATGTTTCGGTTGATAACTTTGTTTTTAATAAATAATTTGATCCAAACATATAATGTGTATTTCACAAATAAAATTTGTAAAATTGATTTGCAAATTATACATTAAATGCTTGGAAAACTTGTTGGGTCAAGTGGGCAAACTATATATACGACTATTTATTTTGTTTATATACAGGTATCTCTTCTACATACATATCTCTTTTACACATTTGATCCATTATCAATTGCCCTCAATAGACAAGTACT
The DNA here is from genome assembly GCA_003709505.1 of Hyphantria cunea. Taxonomy (NCBI): domain Eukaryota; kingdom Metazoa; phylum Arthropoda; class Insecta; order Lepidoptera; family Erebidae; genus Hyphantria; species Hyphantria cunea. The sequence continues at coordinate 175,617 of PKRV01000270.1, forward strand.
GAACCTATGGCTCCCATTTGATTATATTTTTAAAGACTATTTCAAAATATGAATGCCCATATTGTGCTATGATAAAATGTATTTTTCTGCAATGACAGTTGAAGTTATTGAGCAATTTAGCTGTAGGAAATCACCTGTTCTGCTAACTGGTGAGTGTGACCACACACAGCTCGCTCGCGGCAACGCGTCGAGTCAACTCGTAATGAGACCAATTACAGCGGTGAGTTGCTCGATGGGTGTCACGATGCGACTCAATTTAACTAACAATTCTCCACTGCTACGTTTATAGTGTTTGTAGCACAACTAATGTAGTCGTTATGGGAATGAGAATTGGCTTACACCTATAGTTATTCCACTATATTAATTAAATTTACACCTGACGTTTCGCCTTATAGTATTACCGAAGATTTAATGGATAAAATATTTACATCTAAAACCGAACTACTGTGGGTAAATAAAATTAGCAGTGTGTCATTGTAAAGAATATAAAGCATCAAGTGGTGAAATAGATGGTAGGCTGATTGTGGAAAAATTAATTGCCATGTAGCAGTATAAAATAAAAAAAATGTAAGGAATTTTCCTCGAAAAATTGGTTAATTGTAGTTTGCATTTACTACTGCTATTTGTTAAATTAGAAAGTTATAAAGTCATGATATGAAATTACTTAATTCAAATTCTAAAATATTATTTTAATAATTAAAAACGACGAAGGCTTAGGAAAACTTGACTTGCACTATATAAGGTGTTTCGGTAAGATATTGTCATTGTAGATTGATTTGATATACCCAGTAGAGTCTATAAACTGTGAGGGCGAGGATACTCCTCTTTTTCTGTTTGGCAAATTACATAATACTTTAAGCAGATTAGTACTACTATAAGAACAGATTAATATTATTACTAGTATTACAAGTTAATGTTTTTGAAGATCTCAAATACAGTTGAATTGAAATTTCGATTAAGTACATATTTAATTGTCTATATATTTTTTTAAATGAGATTGAATAATAAATTTGTTTATTTTAATTTTATATATCTATGCAAATAAAGAAAATTGATGTGTTTGTTTATAATTTCTAATTAACAGCTTTTCCCTAAGTGCATTTGAAATACGGTACTTACATTTAAAAAAAGTCGGTCTCTATGTTACCGTTAATGTCTGGAACGTCAGGATTGATTTTAACGGGACTCCATAATACTTTTATTTCAGATAAAAAAAGGTGAAGAATATCTGTTTTAAATGGATATTGGAGTGTTTTCGAGGAAAATTCATGGTGCAGCTAGTCTCTATATAAAGAAGGTAGTGAGTCATTGATAAGCGTTAGGCAATAGCTGTAAATTTCTGACGAACCTCAGTACAAATCAAATCGATTCCAATACTTTAACGCAGCACACATAATTCCTCCTGAATAAAGCTTATACGGCATCTGAAGCCCAGGTACAAGCAAATTATTAGTGGCATAGAGCCAGCAAAACCGACAGGTTGGCGGGGAGCCAGCAGGATCAGCTACATCGATCGCTTATTGCTAATTGTTCGCCCTTCGTGTCGCGCCAGCAATGCATATTACTTATTCTTCGCTTTCGCTAGACTGTCATCATGACCACATGTTTATTCTAATATCAGAGTAATCTGGCTGGAAAATATGCCAAATTATATTACATATTTAACTTCATATATGTCTGAACAATATTATATGAAAGATGTCTAAATGTAATGAATTTCAACAAAGTATTTAATAATGACTAATTTAATTAATAACATCTGAAGAGTTTTGAACAAAATTAGATTTGTAAAATATGTTAACCATATTTATTGAAGTCTTGAGTGTTTATGAATATATAGATTGAAATACGGGACTAATATATTTAATTATATTGGCAGCATGTGTGCCTTGATTTCCAGTTACTTAGGCTTATGTTATAATTAGTACATTGCTCATGATAATACTCAAGATTGTCTTCTTTTATGTTATAGTGGGCAAACGAGCAGACGTATCGCCTGATGGTAAGCAATTAAGGCCGCCCATGGACACCCTAACACCAAAGGCGTCACAAGTACGTTGATGGCCTCGGGGAGTAGGGAGGGGGATGATGGGAAGGGTTGGATTATGGGCCTCCGGTATCCTTACTCACTCGGTGAAACACAGCGCAGGCGCTGCTTCACACCGGTTTTCTGTGAGCCCGTGGTATCACTCCGGCTGAGCCGGCCCATGCATGCCGAAGCGTGGCTCTCCTCTAGTTTAAAAGGAACGATGCTGCTTTTGGCTAAGCTTCGGGTTTCTTTAAATTAATTTTGTTGTGCGTTTCAAGGCTGTTTATTGTATCTTGCGACGTCTGAAGTGCCACAACTCGGTGTAATCGTGGTTGCAACAAAGCACTGCTTTTCATCCTGGTAGATGGAGCCAGTAAAACAAAAATAATAAACAAAGTTTATTAAGTTCATAAACTATTTTTATTTTACCTTATTAATATTTATTAAATTATTAAAACAAAGGTAGCAGAATACTTTTACGTTGATTTGTAGGTCTTCAAAGATTGATGGATGGTACTTACCGTCTACTGTACTTACATTACTAGTTTGACCCGTTTGTCATAACAACAACAGCAGAAACTAGACAATCCATGTGACTAATGGATCACGTCTTGATCCTCGTAACCGGGGTGGGCGACCGGTGCGTTATGAGTATTTTTATGTTGTTTTTATTGTTGTCTGAGAAGGCCAGTTTTTGATAGCTACCACTCCGCGAGCTTTATACCGACGTGTTTCATACAATATGTCTACTTTTTATTGCATCTGATACGATCCTTTACAATATCCTTTGAAAGCATTATATCACTTTATATCGTTCAAAGTCATTCTTAAAGATGAAGTATGGGGATCAAGTAATATTTTATATGAACTTAATTACTTTTCGTATTAGATTCAATCTATTATGTTTTAGTTGTTTTCATAGACTGCATATCTGCATATCCGCATATCTGAGACCTCGAAATACTCTGTTATTTCAGTCGATTTGTTTTGAATGTGACCAGGCTAAGAATGGCCCATGGTGGCATGGTGGTTTTGAATATGACCAGGCTAAGAATGGCCCATGGTGGCATGGTGGTTTTGAATATGACCAGGCTAAGAATGGCCCATGGTGGCATGGTGGTTTTGAATATGACCAGGCTAAGAATGGCCCATGGTGGCATAGTGGTTTTGAACATGACCAGGCTAAGAATGGCCCATGGTGGCATGGTGGTTTTCACTCTTTAAAGAGATTTGTGCACACTTTACGTGTCTACTTTATGTGTATCGTTTTTTAATTGATGCAAGGATAAATAAAATTATAAAGTATCTTCTATAGTCCTAAAATACAGCTTGATCGCTGTGACAATTACCACTAGCGTTATTTTAAAGCGTTTGAGGTATATATTTCCTGTGTATTAATATTTAACATTTAGTGCATTTCATTTGTGATATGAAATACAGGTGACACAAAATCAGCACGAACCTGCCATGAACACCACTACGGTGGGAATCACTGCGTTGTTGCATTGTCTGTATTCGCAATGAGTATGGTGATCACAACTCTTGGATTCAACTTAAGCTTTCCAACAGACAGAGTAGAGTAAATTCGGCAGGGCCACATGTACATTCAAAGTTAGCTTTGCAAACTATATTTTAAGGGCTCTGTCTATGTTATGTTATCTCGTCCTAATGATCAAACAAATATTATGTGACCTTACCCAGTTGCTCTCTCTCTCTCGAAAACTCAGTGACTGAATTGATTAAAGTAATCTGCATTTTATTATCGCGTCAAAATCGTAGTTAAAGACCATTTCACAACTTTTAAAGCTGTTTTATCCGAAGAAATGCTCTTTGCTTATCTTTGATTTTTATTCTTTCGGTTTTGAAATAATATTCTGGATGTATGTTGGATGGATATCTGGAATTTATTGATTATAATAAAGTGAGGTATTAGAACTCGCTTAGAAATTCTTTAATTTCTTTAGCACAATATATTTTAAAATGACGAAATACTATCGAACTGCCTGATAGGGATTCAAATACCTTTAGGGCTATTTCCTCAAGGTCTCAAAATATTTTGGTTAAATGACAATGCTCTGATTATTCAATTAAATACATAAAGTGCAACCACAATATTAAACCTTTAAAGCTATACCAAAGGCTTAAGTTTTATCAACTTAAACTAGTTGTACACAAGCAACAATAGTACAAATATCACAATTGAAAGTCAGCATAATCCACAAGAAATATAAACAAAATCTTATTTTGGTAATTCCGGACTTATTCCAAAATACTTACTGAATTCAAACTTCTATACGTCGGGTTTTATTTAAAACATGGTTAAACATATTCTAGTATATGTTCTTACATTACTGAGACCCATGCAAAAAGCTACAAACGACGAGAGTACTTTTAGGTTATCATTATATTTAAATAAAAAAATAAATTTTGTTTGAATCTTTGGAGAGTAATATAAAAGTACATTTGAAAAATTGTAGATTTATTTAAAAAAAAATAAGTAATTCATTTAGTATATATGTGCCACTCTGCGCCTGAGACGGGAGGAATCCGGGAACCGCTTTCTTACGCCATCCGGACCCCTCTCAGCGCCTGCCTGCACTGAAGCGGGCTCCGTCGTCTGATTGTAAAACTCTCAATTTAGGCGACGTACGGCACACGCGTAACGTCGCCCCCTCGCGGCTGGCCTGTGAAGCGGATGGAGGGGAAACCCGTCCTGCCCATCCACGGCCATACTCAGGGCGGCATGAGGCGCTGGTAGGCGCGCCTCCGCCACCTGGTTCGCCGGCGGCGGATCGGGTCCGAGTGGAGGTCGTCCTCCCGTGCCTTCTCCGCCACCTTCTTCTGCGAGATGACTTCCTCGTAGAAGGTCGCGACCGCGGTAAAAGGGTTTACACCTGCAATAACCACAATATAAGTAGACCAAAAGACAGAGTCAGAATCAATCCTCTTTTATATACAACAGAAAATAGGTAGAACAATATCGGTTCTTATATGTATATAATAAGTCAACAGATATTAAATCGATTTATATAAAGCCCTACAGAACGCGGACGACACAATGCAGTCGTTCTCGGTCAACTGTCGTCTCATGTCAAGTATTATGTAATTAGTCTATATTTACCGTGCGTGAATAAATCAGAGCGAATGGACTAATTCTTTAATGTGTCTCCTTACACTACATTGAACAGTAATACCTTATAGTGATAGAACCCACCACTATGTAGAAGCATCGGTTTTACAAATCTATACTTATATTATAAATGCGAAAGTAAGTCTGTATGACTGTCTGTCTGTTTCGCCAAACCGGCCAAACCGCTACACCAATGGAAATTTGTATTATGTATATGATATATAGTATATATATGATACTTTGATTGTTAAGGAAGGACGTAGGCTACTGTTACGGCAATAACCCAAGACACGCGGGCGGAGAAATTTAGCTGATGTGCTACATATTATTCCTCGAAACACGAAATTCGCCATCACAAATGGGAGTGAGTTGCTTGATAAATACACTGTTGTACATAATTTATTAAAGAGCTTGGGTATGGATATAACACTGGTAATCTTTTGAACTTTATGAAATAAGGGCACTTTATTTTAACGAGAATGTTTTTTTAAACACATGCTCACGTTCATAAACCTGACTTATGATATAATACGCTTACGTTTTAATTTTGTTTTCATTTCCAAAGCGACTGCTACTTAATAATCTCGTAGTGATGTTTTATTCATTTATTTTACTTCACTATAAGTGAAGTAAAGTCTGCTTTATGTTGAGGATAACCAATATTTCCTGTTCTTGATAAAAATAACTTTTGTTTATTTTATACCTTCTTGAACAATACGGCATCTCACTAGACCGCTATAGTGTAGGGCACCATGTTGCACTGTCCACGTGCGCAATGACTGTGGTGATTACCACTCTTGAATTCTGCTCATACTATCAAGCAGATTAGAGTCATTTTGGCAGCTTCTACCATAAACAAGCAGACTTAATGCCATAGGCATTTTATGTGCATTGAGTGTATTTCGGAATATCACCAAGTCTCTAAGCTAATCTAAATTTGTATCTAACTCGTGGCAATTACTTAATTATTGTTATTGCCGCAAAAATGATTTCAGAATATAATCCAATAAAAAAGAGTACCCTTGTCATAAAAAATGTAAGCAAACAAATTAATAAGGAAAACGATATTAATTCAAATATTAGTATTGCTTAAAATAACAGCAAAACATTTTCCAAGACGATAGAAATATCTCAGAATAGCCAGACTGCGCTTAAATACTAAACAGGTAAAAGATTCTTTAAGAAATACAGCCTCGACGCCGGTACATTTACTCAATGGAAACTATTGCATGCTTTCATTAAGATTAAATTTACCTGCAGAATACTTTCAACTACTTACCAAGGCTAGCTGTGAAGAGAAGGTAACAAAGATTTAAGATCTTTTCGTATAATTATAATGAGTAAACGTTGATTTAGGTAAACATATGTTTTATTTAAAATCTTTTTCAAATTGTTGAGATTGATTGAAGATCTTTGTATCATGGCTCTGTAGCCATTTAAACATCCAAAATTATTGACAAAGTACTTCATACTTTGTCAATCTAGCCATTTACAATAATGATTCTAATTTTAAAGATAAAAATAGCAGATTTTTTAAGAAACTTTTAGACGTTATAGAAAGCACACACTTTAACTTATTTAAGCCTAATATATTTATGGACATGATTATTCCTTTGTCTGTTCACATCCTTCCTGAAGCAGATACTGTAACTTTTAGATGCACATGATAGAACAGTTCCAAATCTAGTTTCTCGTTGTGATAAATGTTATAAGTTCTTACTACTCCTGTATTTAAGCGTTACTGAACGAATTCGGAACGAAAACTTCAAGGAGTAGTGTGCATTAATTTAGAACGAATTTTGCACCATCATGGCAAGTTGTTGCTTTAAAACTTTTGGCAGAAACTTTATCACTTTGGAAGTTCCTCTGACACTGTTTACAAATGGACGTTTTGAGGTCAATAAAAGGCAATTGCACTTAAGGGAAACTGCCCATAGCCAGTTAGCAGATAGATTTTTGAATCAATCCTCTGCAGTTACTGCAGATCCCTATAACCGGGGGTATGTACTTCTAAATTCATTTCTTATTCAGTCATGTAAAAAAGGTTCTTTAGTAATCTCGCCATCACCTTAAGTGATGATAATATCCAAATAGTGCGAGATAGCCTATACCTATCACTATTTCACGATAAAAGATAGCGCCTGCGCTGAGAGAGATCTACCTGAGAATTATCGAATTAGAAAATGGACTGAGGCTTCAAAGATGAGAAAAGCTGTGATCCATATTGTTCTTATGTTTTAAAGACGCGTACAACATTTGGTTGACTGATAGTGTACTTATATGACTCTCACGTGAACGTTAGAATCCACAAACGTGTGGGTTTAATTAAACCCACAACCAATGTAATTCAGAAGTTAACGATAAGAAATCGATTCCTCTATAAAACTGAATCATCATCACTCCATTACTTTGATTTTGGAAAGGGAACTCAAACTTATGACACATGATTTTCCTGTAATTTTACTGTTAATTCCTCATTTTAGTTTAATAAAATATTATTTATTTTACATTAGAATTTTTGATGTAAAATTGAATACCTAAATCTGAAAACTTTTCTACCATGTAATATAATGTGTGCAAAAGCTTTTAAAAATTAAATTTAGATTTTCTTCGATCCCATCTGATTCACTACTGTCGTGGTTCGTTTGTGTCCCTAATGACCGAAATATAGGAGCACAGTGGACTCTTAATGAGGGAATCAAACCTTTGCCAGATGTTGTCGCGGTGTTGGTTACAATTTGTATATTACAGCTTCTTCCATCGCCATTATCTGTTTAGCTACTGTGGCATGTTACATACCCATTAATAATGATACAAGTTAAATTGAACCGTACGGCCATGACTCGTTTCGTAAAAAGATTTTGTTTTTAAATAAAGATTTCAAAGTAATTTTTCTTTCATACAAATCTTGCTAAATTGCTTGGAGGATTGCATATAATCTCTCTATATCTCTTTTAAGTTTTATTTTCCTATTACTGTTTGTAACAAATACCTATAAAATACTATTTATTATGTCTCTATATATAGTTCATTTAATTTATTTTGTATGAAATAGTACTAACTTATTTTCACTATTTGACAAACACCCGTAAACTTGCGTTTACGAGATGACGCTATTGTCGTGCACGTTCCCAATAAGTAAGTTTGCATAAAAATTCTGTGCTGTTTTTTTACGATATATAAAATCTGTCAACCTAGATAATTGAATTTGTGAATAAACGTGCTTAGTAAGTATTATATAGATGCACTACAATCACGTGACATTTCTATCAATTTGCGAAAGAAAAATAGTTTCAGGTAATCTATTCAAATAAAATCTTAACTCACTGAGACAAGATTTGGCATAGATTTGGCAAATAAATCCTGTGCAGTCGCACCAGCCATCGAGTAAAAGAACGAGAGAATGAACGAAGTAGAAGGTATTTTCAATAAGATTACTATTGTTATCTAACAATAGCAAATGCGACTTATCTGTTTCCCATAAATTTTCAATGAGAATAGGTTCCAGACAGGGAGGTTGGTTTCGCCACATAACTTTAACTGAGATCTCACTATGTCCACTTACATTATTCTACTTCAGCAATTTTAACAGTTTATTTTACAGATATATTATTTTCTAAGCTTAAATGTTAATATTAGATTTCAAAATATCAAAATAGAGTAGTAAATAAACGAATGAATGATTTTATTTAAAGCTTTCATTCAACTATAAAACGGGTTGAAATCAAAGTAAAACATTTTTATATAACCTTTATTTATAAAATCTTTTGATGTTTATGTATGTGGTATTATATTTAACAATATAAAACTAGGATAAAGCTTCACATATTATGCCGGTATGATGTTCGGTGGCACTTTAATCGTTATCTCCACTTTAATTATATCCTTCAATTTGTGAACTTGTCCTATTTAGGTGCTTCCTTTCTATTAAAAAAGAAACCCTTCAAACTGCTAACGCTACTCAAATTACTTTGTTCCAAATATTCTTTTGAATAAATCTGGTACAAAATAAGCCAGTTTATTTAATGTGGGCATTTGTCACAGAGCAGTCCTCATTGATCGATTGGGCTCTATTGAGCGAAAAACTTCGCTTCATTTCACACTTTTTTCTTATTTTCCTGTTGACGAAGCGACGCCGGTACAAACTCTCGACCATCAACAAAATTTGTAGAAACTTTTTGTAGAGATAAGATTTTCTTTCTCATTGTAAAAAGTTTATGTGATTTCAATGCGATCTGGCTGTGATTATAGGTTCTTAATTCAATAACAAGAAATACAAAGATTTTTCAAGAAGAATAAAAAAGTAATTGTAATTTGAACGTAATATGATCCCATAGGGCAACAAGGTAGGGAGTAAGAGCCATATGCAAGCTTACGCGCTACATTGCTTTGACACAGAATGTATTGAATTACTGAATGTTTTATTTAATTGCTGCGTGTGAGATCGCAGTGACTGGTGATTGGTTTTTGTATGTCTGACTGAGACTGAGAAATAGTATGTTCTTAGTTTTTAGTCTATATGTTTGAGAATTATGAACGCCTACACTAATTTATATCGGAATACAAATTACGCATATGTCTGCTATTCAAACGAGTCTGGGAGGATGTCTGGTCCATCAGATTTGTCTGGCTGATTGGAAAATCAGCCTTCTTAAAATGACCTATGTTAACATGTTTCTTTTCCGCCTTTGATTCCTGCTAACTGTAAAACGAACCCGCTTTCAGATTAGCGAGTATCCATTCCTTACTGGATTTATGTCAGACTACTGATCCTAAAAAATCATCTTTCTTCTTCATCTTGGACTATAAAATGTAAAGATTTCCCCGACAATAATGAAAGACTGTGTTATTTAAGACAAACAGATTAATGCTACTCTTTTTTTTTTGGCTGAGTTGCCCTACATATGGGTCGCTTATTCTGGTAATAAAAGTTTGCGAAATTCCAATTAGCTTAGCTACTGCACTGGAAACCTAAGAACAAGGGATCGAAGGACCCAATACAGTTAATCAGAATGTCAAGAAACTTGGCAGTAAATAAACTCATCATGAACGGTAGTCAGTATTAACGTTATCTGCTGTTTATTTCTGATTAAAATTTAACACTAATGTTTAGCTAAGCTTCTAGTAGTAGATAGTAAGTTATAAAAAAGAATTAGATAGTCAGATACTCCCAAGTCTAAATAATATAAGACAGTATCGTGTTGAAGGCCGACCGGTGCACGTCGGACAGGCGACTAACCCCGACAATGATTGAACACTAATCTGGCCTGCGGTCACCGCCCACTGCGACCTAACATAGTGACGTCATTATTCTAAGCTTGCTCCTTATTATGCATTTGATTTTGCTATAATAGTAAAGCGTGAAAGAGATGAATATTTCGTAACAAATAAAATAAAGACAGATTATTTCCACCATTGTGAGGGCCTATTGATCTAAAGACAAGTGACCCTAACTATCAAGTCGGAGGAGGTCGGGGCTTCGATTCTCATTTAGGACAGATAATTGTGTGATGAGCAGAAGGACTTGGTCTATATCTGGGCTTAATTTATCCGTCATATGTTTATAGAATGAGCTTGTTTAATAGCTGCGCTTATTGAAAGTTATTATCAAAGTTATTAATAACACAAATTTTTGAGTTTGTCTCAACGCATAACATTTAGGAAGGTCTCTTCTTCTCTTTCTCAAGGGGTAAAGTGATCTGCCGTTCTGGTAAACTCGTGTATGCTTAAATAATTTATTTATTTATTTATTTATTTNTACGTGTATCTTTGCGTATTTGACCCATACATAACGAAAATTTAATTCTGTTGCTGCCTTTTTAGTTTTCGAAAGTAGAAGTTTGTTTTTAGTCGTTAGGTGATCATTAATATAAATTCTGTGATTCCCCGATAATCCAATTTGATTAGGGGTGAGGGGAATGTTCTTAATTGCGTATCTGGATGGAGCAATAAAATCTTCCTTCACATATCGATTACAAAATCCAACTATTATTGGTTTTAAATGTTCTTTTTCACGCGTCGGAACTCTGGTCACGAAATTAATCTGATTTTTTACTATGGGATAGCTTATCTTTGCGCCAATCTGCACCACTATGTCAAAGAGATTCTCATTAGCCATATGTGGGACCCCTTTTATCTCTATGTTGTTCATGCGATTCCACTGATCCTTACTGTCAGATTCTTCGTCCGACTTTTCGATGTAAGCTTGCAGATGATTTACTTGGCACTGAATTTTTTCAACTTGCACGATGCGCTGCTCCATTGCTTCAATTTTGTCATTGAATTCATTGAACAGCACATCAAATTTTTTGTTAAAAGACGAACTTAATAATACTAACAAAGAAAAAAGATTTTATTTTTATCGATATCCTTGTTCATCATTTTATTATTATGAGATACAGATACAGATATGCAGATGCTATGAGCAAGACTTTATACCTGATATTAAGTATTCATATCAGATGTAAAATATCAAATTACTTAGATCCAAACCTCAAAATTACCTCATCATTTTCCGACAGATGGCGGTAAAACGGAGTTCACAGCATTACGTAGACAGCTTTAAGGCGTTACGAAGGCACTCAATTTCCTTTGTACGGCAAGAAACCTTTACTTTACAAAATATATCGTAAAATCTAATACTTTGGTGTAAGGTTATATAACGTGACAAAAACTTGGAAATGTCAAAAGTAAGTATTTCGGATAGACTTATATGCCTCAGCTGATATAGGCTCAATATTTCTTTGCTTCATGCCAAATATTCAAAATTTTGGTTTCTAAACCAAGAAATTAATTCTACAAGTGTTGATTAATTTTATAAGATATATAATAAAATAGAGATATATTCTATTTCAATGCTAGAAACCGATTGACTTAGTAGTCAACACCAAATACGCTCAGAAGATGCTAATGATATGAAATTCACCATAGCCTTTAATAAATAATAAAAAAAATAAAAAAATAAATCGATACGAGCAGTTAGATCCTCTGAAGCTGGTTACCATCACCAATAGACATTAAATCTGCAGTCACAAGTTGCTGAATGTTAAATCAACGTCCCCTCTTGTCTCAGAAGTAGTGCCTCTGGTGTCTCACTTAGTCTGTAAAAAGCGACCCTTTAGTATATCATGAGACCGTGGCTGGTCTGGCCAGCCAATCGTACAATGTATATAAACATGACTCTTTTCTGGCACGTGTATTCACCTAACTCTACTCACTCAAATCACTCTCTAAAATGGCTTTCTAAAATAAGTTTGAGGTTGTTATAATAGAGGTAAGAATTCGGGCAGAAATGCATTATTCAATATTCATTTGTAGGATCAGGAATGAAATACTTTATTTTTGAAATCAACATCTAAATAAGTCTTTATTATATTCAATCGCGAAACTAAAAGCAAACGACAAACAAGAACAAACGGTTAAATACTAGCGGCGTGTCGTGTCGCAGCTGAAAGAGCTCTTCGCTCGCTGTCACTCCTGATTTACATAAAACAGGCGAAAGTCACGAAGTGAGTGAACGCCAGACTCATTTAGAACTTAAAAGCTTCATTACGCGTTGTCACTGGCAACTATTGGAAGTGAGGCGGCATGTTCGCGCTTATTTGCTTTGGAAGGGTTTTACAATAGAAGTAAGTTTGTGTATTGATGGGAAAATGAAAATGATTTTCAATTCAATTGCTTTGCATGTTAATCAATGCTGACAATATAAACATTGTCTTGAACTGAATCATTCAAGTTACATTTATTACTATTATGTTGTAGTACTTAGTTCAAGACAATTATATTTTTATATTCATTCAATCAATCAATCAACAACCCATAATGTCCCACTGCTGGGCTCGGGTCTCCTCTCAGAAGAGGTTAAGGCCATACAACTCCTCGCTGGCCAAGTGCGGGTTGGGGACTGGCAAGAAAACGTTGTGGCTACGTAATCTTACCGTTGGATGATTTAAGGCGCCCAAAGGCCTCCAACTAAGCTTCACAACTGTTATCCTATAATAACAACCGGGACCGACTGCTTAACTTAAATCACGGAGACGCACATAGTAACATGCCACCAGTGGTCACCCATCCAGGTATACTGACCGCGCCGTTGATGCTTACCATTAATTTTATATTGTCAGCGTTAAAAACATTTTTAAATAAAAGACTTTTATTTAGATGGTACTCACTTCAGCAGTCAACTGATGAACGAAAGTCTCCCCAAAAGAAATAAAAATGAAAGGTATTTCCTTACGAGGTATTACTCGTTAATAAATAAGGCTGACTGTATATATAGCAAGTCGGATCGTAAGTAAAAAAAAATGATAGGAAAAACTCGATAACGTTACATTTTTCCATTTTACGTAATCTTATCAGTTTCCATTACAGAGAGAAGATGAAATTTCTCCCTTTTAAAAATTCGAGCTTAAATTCCGCGGGGATTCATAAAAAAACAAACAAAAATGTTTACTTTTTATAAATACTTAGCTGAACACAAGAGAGGCTTTTCTCGTACATTTAAAACGCCAGCATTCTTTTCATTCTTGAAATATAATTTGAGCGAAAATGTTTGCTTTTAGTGCTGGTGTTTTAGGCAAAAATGACCTTCCTCAAGAATCTGGTTTCCAAATAGTAATTAATTTGTAGAGGTCACCGCGTAATTCAACTACGTAGAAACTTTACATAAAATTTATGTATCCTAAGTTATTCGGGCCATCATTACAAATGTATTGGTACCACATTCATTAAAAGTGATGCAGCAGCGTAGGCGCTACAGTGGAACATTAAAACGTACATAGACTGCCAACTCTATTATCCTTCCTTTTGGCTTCGCATTAATCGGGCAAAAGCAAGAGTGTCTATGATCCAGCAACTGATATCCGCATGGCTTCTCAGAAGTTACCCAACAAGAAAATCTCGAGTATCCTGCAATAGATGTACTTGTGTTAGTACATTGTGTGATCTCAATAATTGTGAAATGAATATTATACATTATGCACGAATCTCACAAAGTGACAGCCCTTGGGTATTTTCACATCACAAAAAAATGGTATTAAGAGTGAAAAGTGATAAGAATGCATCAAGTTGCACCTCATTCTTTACGACACTAAGAATAAACTTTTAAATAAGTTAATTTCAAAATGTTTGTGAAAAGTTTATTTAAAGACATTCCTGAGAAACAAAATTCGCATGTAGATATGCTACAAAAATATATAGGTAGAACTCAATGGAACATATAACATGTATTACGGGATATTGGAAAATTCAGGACGTTTTCTAATGAATAAAATATCAGGACGCGGCGTAGTGGGGCGGTCAGGGATCACCAGCACAAGTAGCTTTAGCGACGTAATATTGCGAAAGAAAAATATTGTGGAAGAAAGTAGGGCTCCGCAGGGACTGCGCTGACTTCGATGTTTATTGACGGTGAAATCTCAGGTTTTTGACAACATTACGTAGAGAAAATATAAAGAATACACAAAATATTTTCGTGCGTATACCTTTCTGTCATTGATCTCGAGAGTATATCCACAAGCTAGATACTTATAATATTAATGCATACACAGTCTTGCGTATTTCAACACAGCGTATGCTTCTATTCTTTTTTTTTTTTTTTATATTTAAGCTGTCAAAATAATTCTGCCCTGCCTGATGGAAAGCATGAGCATAATCCAAGAGTGGTGGTCACCATCCTCAATGCGAAAAAGAACAATGCAGCATGGTGACCCACACTATGGCGGCCTGGGGGGAAAGGGGATGGTGAGAGGGATAGGGGGCATTGGATTGGGGTATGGGCCTCGGGTATCCTCACTTACTCGATGAAACACAGCGTAAGCGCTGTTTCACACCGGTTTTCTGTGTATTCGATTCGTATTTCTATTATAATCCGCGATTGTGCAGGTGGGCTTAATATTCCGGGTATTTTCTTTCAGGCAACCTTGCGGGTTGTAGAAGTGTTATAATACTAATGTATATAATAATAAAACTGCCTCGTTTGTCTAGCGGTTGACGTATGCGACTATCAAGAGGCCAAAAGTGTGATTGAGTACAGAAATCAGAAAATTATAGAATTTCTTAATAACAGCTCGGAGTTTAGAAGTTGGGGTCTGAGCCCTCGTGCCTCAGAGAGCACATACAGTTGCCGGTCCTGCTCCTGATCCTTTAAAGATCGTGTCGGTTAATCGTCCCACTGGATTATGAGATAGAGGGAACAGAGAGTGTTCCTGTGTTTGCGCACAGACTTGTGCACTATAATATCTTCTGCGTAGTTGGTTGGTCTCTGCTGAGACTCGCCGCCGTGGCCGACATAGGCTAGGAGAGCATCATAATAATATCAAATTCAAATGAATAAAAACTCAGTCGCTCTTAGAAACCATTAGCTTTTCATATAAAGGAAAATATCAGCAATTTTTACTACACGTACTTTCGATTGTGCAAGTAATCTGTTAATTAAGCTACCTAATTAATTATTCATAAAAAAGTAAAACGATTGTACATTCGTTTAGTTTTATTGCCGTAGCCTTATGTGAGCCCTATTAGAGATCAGTCAAACGTGCAACACTCTCATAAAATAAATTCAGGTCAAATCCAGAATTGGAACTATTTTCTGGCAAATGGTGGCTTTGACTAGTCCATTAGGTCTAATAGTGTAATTACTGAATTCAGGGTTCACGGCCCTAATGCGTGTAAGTTTGGAAGAATCACTTGTAGTTATCGCTCGTCGGCCTTAAACGTTATTTCAGTGAAAATTTTACATCAGCTATTGAAGTAATGGTATGTTCATTTTCGGTTCTATTTCAAAGACTACACGGTTGGCCTAGTGGTTTCAGTGGTCCCGGATGGCGTAAGAAAGCGGTTCCCGGACCTCTCCCGTGTCAGGCGCAGAGTGGCACACCGTGGTGGTTTAGTGGGTAGTCTGGCTGGAGTCAGTCAGGAGTCCCACACAAAGTGAAAAAAAAAGTGGTTTCAGTGGTCGCCACACCACTTCCTACTGCGCCAAGTGTTGTGGGTTCAAATCCTACATGGGACAATACTTTGTGTGATCCATAAATTGTTGTTCTAAGTCTGGGTGTACTTTGTGTCCGTTTCATGTACGTTTGTAAAGATCCCCGCGACACAGGAATGTATATTCCTAATGCGGGAGTTGTCTTTTTTAAAAAGAAAAAAAAAAGGATTTTATTTTAATGAAACATTTTCAGTACATGTTAAAATCGTATATACTTTGAAACTGACAGTTCATATGTTGACGCGATATTGTCCTTTGGAGAATAGAGAGGGGGTTGGGGGGGGGTATGGGCCTTCCGTATTTTCACTCTCGGTGATACACAGTGCAAACGCTGTTTCACACCGGTTTTCGGTGGGGCCGTGGTATCACCCTGGTAAAACCAGGCCCAATCATGCCCAATCGTGGCTCTCCTACTATTAACCACGAAAATATCATCCATTTTTAAAATTATTATCAAAAATTATTTTTAAATAAATTTTTCTAAAATTTTTTTTAATATTTCAAAATTATTTTAATAGTATTATCATTTATAATTCTTTTCTTATAATATGACGCAAATGTATATTATTTATTTTAAAACTTGATGAACACATGTACACCGGCGGGCTTAATGCCCAAGACATTCTCTACTAGCCAACCTTTGGGTGGTGTAGAAATTTTGTGACGTAGGTGCATTGTCGTGAAAGTCAGTAGTTAGAATTGTCATCAATTTAAGGAACTGACATAAACCTACATTATACAATCATATATAAAAAAATGAAAACGTGCAGTAACACCTATACATAAAAATACGCATACACAGTATACATAAAATTTATACACATATAATTTGATACACACTATTAGGCACGATATAAGGCAAAGGTACACATGAAGTGCCCAGTTTCTAACAAGTTACAATAAAAAGAGCAGTTTAATTAACCAATATATTTCGTTAGGAAGCGTCTCGCAAAGTGTAGACGCACAAAGTTAGATGAGCCCTGTGATTAGCTCGATATACGAGCAACACTCCTCGCTAAAGCTTTATCAACTTGCCTGAAGTTGTATACAGTTACGATACTACATAATTAGCTTTTACTTGCAGTTCGCCCGCGTGTGTGTCGGCTATCGCAACTAAAAGTTTTTATCCTTCTCCAAAGTCTAATCTATCCATATACCGAAATTTATCCGATTTTCCGATCCGATAAACGATTTTGCAGTTTAGCTTTATAAGAATATCAGTCAGAGTTAATTTCGAATTAGTAATGTTAATATTGTTATGAGAAATACGTTGGTTTTGGTGCTTATCAACGTAGTTAAGTATGGACTCAGAAACCGATGCATTGCCATAGGTTATTTTACCACAGTGAAATTGTTTTTCTTTCGTTATAGTTCAGTTTGTTTCATGTATGAGTCTATAAAAGTGACTGTACTCTGGCTGATGGAATGCATGAGCAGGCTCCAAGAGTGGTGGTCACCATACTCATTGCGAATACAGACAATGCAACTTAGTGACCTACCCTACTAGTATGCTTACCGAGAAGCTTCTGCACTATTGGTTCTCCGGTTTCGCACTTGCCAACAAAAAAGGACAGCATGAATGCTCTCATTTTGTACCGCCTCGGTCGAGCCAGTCCGTTCATGCTTCAAATGAAATCAGCCTGGCTCTACTACCTTGATATATTAAATGCTAGCTGACCCTGCGAACTTCGTACCGCCATATTTACTAACAGGTCTCAGCTTTCCACAGGCAGTGTACAGTTGCGGACAAAAAAATTCTTTTATATATAGATTGTATGAAAGCTAAATAAGGTTTAATAAAAGTATATATAATTAAATATTCTTCTCAACCAAATCTTAAAATGAATTTGAGTGTAAAATATATAAAAATTTGAAAACAAAATCAAAACAAATTCAGTTGTTGTAATTTTAAACTGAAAATAATAGTTACAAAATTGGACGCATGTTGACGGTATATAATTTAGTAAAAGGGATGTCATAAAATTGATATTATATAGAGGAGCTTATTCCAGTTTACTTAAAACGTATTATTTTTCCCAGTACTCGAAATCAGCTTATATATCTTCGTAAAATAATTCCTATTGTTCTCCATATTCTTCCAATTTGTCTCCGAAACATCACGATAATTGAATCAACTATATCGCCGCATTGATAGCACAACAAGCAAAATATTGATTTTCATACAATAGAGATAGCAAAACGGTTGTGGTGGCGCGACGCGCTCGTGGTCTCCGGAGGTCTATTTACATGACGAGCCGTGCGTAGCTATGACGTATCTATCCTGAAATGTAGGTTGACAGTCACACTCAAGGATTCGAGATAACATCGCCTCATTCATAAAAACCCTATAAACAACTTGCAGTCTACTCAAATCTGGTACAGAAACTTTGCAATATCTAAATATCCTTTTTATAAAGACCATGTACGGTAAATAAGCCTTATAAGTATTTGATAATTTTTTATCAAAAATACTAACCGATTTGAGATCGGTGCAGCGGTTTAGCCGGTGAAGAGTAGCAGACAGACAGTCAGAGTTACATTCGAATTTATATTACTAGTATAGAAGTATATGTGTATAAAGATATTAGGTAAACCAGTTTTTAATGTAAACAAAAATATTTAATTTTATTTATATATAGTATTTTAGTTTTATATATATATATATATTATTTTATTTATACATATAGTATTATAGTAGTTGTAACTTTACTAATAAAGAAAGGTAAAAATGTACTTTCAGGAATTGACGAGGCTTTATTTCCAGATAAAAAAGTGCAAAACAAGTACCTGTGTTTGTTGCTCAGAAATTTTTCGCGAATTAGACTAACTTAATTATCGAAATACGTTTCTCAGATAAATAACAGGAATAAAACCCCAACTGGACATAAAGCAAACTGTCAACACCAACGTACGCCAGCTGTGTACTGTTTACACAAAGCCGTTTCTCTATCAGAGAGTGCAATATGCATCCACACAGGATCAACCAGTCATCCACTAGACAACTGATTTGCGAGAGTATCAGCCCGCACCTCACTTCTAGCTAACGATATTGTTTTGTTATAGAAATATCAGTGGATAGGGTAAGTGGAGCAGGTTCTTGCTGAAAATATTGTTAGTACAAAAAGGATAAAATTATACGAGATAATTTTTTTACGTACTTTGTACCTCGAGTTTAGATATAGTGCTGGAAGAAAGTTTCGTTAAAGGCCTCAGCATAGCAAACACAGCATCTGATCGTGAATTAACTGATTAATTCAAACTTAATTTGCACGTACACACTTATGGGTTGCGTGTTTTTCGAAATACATACATATTATAGATAAATTACATACAGATTTAGAAAACACAATTATTTGTCTGTCAATGAGTAGAAATCGAATTCAAGACCTTCAGCTTTATAATCCTTGTAGAACTATAGAGCCTGTAGAACAACAGGCTCATCAAATGTTATTCTACTAATGTCATAAATGTAATAGTTTATGAAAATGGATGTATGTATCTACAGGTATTTGGATTTATGGATATCTGTCACTTTTTCATGCAAAAAGTACTGTACGGATTTAGATGAAACTTAAATAATGTAGATTATACATCAGAATACATGCTATTTACAGCAAAAACATAGCACACAGTTAGTGAAATATAAAATACACGAACAAAAATGTCGACTTATCTAATTGTATTCCAATCAGGATTATGGAATATTTCGTATTTTTTGCGGCTTAGCTGTTACTTCCATTGCAGCAAAGTCGATGTGGCGTACAGGCTGGTCGGGTTGTGTTACAATATGCGCAAAAGATTGTATCATCGCATGTTATTTATTTTGACAACAACATTGCAGAACAAAGATAGTTTCTAACATTTTTTTTGTTTTGTGCCGTGATCCGTTGCATATGTATGCATAATTTAGGTCTTTTTATTGATTTAGTATGTTTTCATCCGACTTCGAAAGAGTTTTGAGTGTATGTATGTATATTTATTTGGCACGCTCTAGAGCCTAAACGGCTTTTAGTATTTTTATACGAGGTGTCAACAGATTCCTTTAAGTTGTGAGAGTGATGTTGGGTTCATCAAAATAAAAAAAAATATATAAAAAATTAATAAAGATGACAGATATTGACGCAAGCGCGTTAATATTTAAGGATACATGCATATCTATTTTTACATTCAAATTGAAATATAATTTTAGTTTTTTATTATTTCAGGTAAATAAATCAAGGCGTATACTTCCAGAACTAGTGAGTACCCCAATAGAACTGCCGACTTGACTTGACTGTAACCAGTGATATTTGCAGTACTCTTACAAAGGCATTTCTCTCCCCTAAATTGGCTATTGTATATTCTCTCAGCTTGTCCTTTATGAGAAATGTGTCCCGATTTATCTGGTATTGTATTAGTAAAGTGTGATGTATGTGTATGAAAAATTATGTGGTATTTTTTGAAGATAATATTTTGATAAAGAAACCCGAAACTGACCTATCTTATGTACAGCTAAAAGTAATTAAATTTAAAATTTAGAATGAATACCTATATCTAAATAATCACACATTAGAGCCACATTAATATATACCCAAACTCGAATAATTTAATAGCCTCCGAAAAGTGAACAATAAGGGAATGGTGGTCGAATGTTCAATTAAATAAACTATTGGTAATAGTTTTAGAGAATAATACATTCGTCAAACTTGCAAATTTTTTGCTCGTTATAGCTTAAAACAGTTATATAAACTTGCAGTACTGTAATGTGGCCAATCGAAGTACTTACACAACACAAAGTTAATAAGGAAATCCCGAGATATAATTCAAACTTAACTCATTACAATAAGTAATAAAGTGCAAAATTAATGAGCAGCTCAAAGATCAGAGAGCCAGATGATCAGCACCGAACTTTGCAAGTTTGTCCTAGTTTTGCATCCGGTAAATAAATTTGACGTTCAGTGGCCATTTCTGTCTAATTAGAGAAGCATTAAATATTTACTGTAGTATAAATTTGTATTAATACTTATTCATTTTCTAATGTTCTAATAAAATATTTCACACTGGTTACCTTTGTAGTTCTTATGTTTAAGGAATATACATTCTGTGTCGCGGGGACTTTACAATGATACATGAAGTGGATCCAAAAAACCCCCAGATTTAGGACACCAATTTGTAGATCACGTAATGTGTTGTCTGGTTATAGCTCTGTAAAGATTCGAAAGAACTCCTACAGAAACCGATCACGTGCAGACTGGCTTTATGCTACGCATTTAATAATATCAATGTATGTTACAGGGAGCACTATATCATTTAAGGTTATGTATATTTCAAGGACAAACTGATGTAAAACTTGGTAGCAAACAATGGTTATATTGATGAGGGTCTCTCGGTGCGCAGACGGGGGTGTACTATTGAACTGTCTGTGTTGACAGTTTACGTTCCAATACGGGGAGGCATTGTTTTTATTAAACGTAGCTTTATACATCATCATCCTTTAGTTTCACTAATATTATATTTTTATAAAATATACGACAAGCAAAAATGCATTCTTCTTTAAAGAATAGGGGGCAAGCGAGAAGCTCGTAGCTAAATGGTAGCCGAGTACTGAAAAATTAAATAATAGCCAGCCTATGGACAGCTCGACATTCTGAAAGCATTGAGACTCCACGTTAACATTCAGTCCTGGTAAAGTAAAGCCGCTTCGCGTAAAAAGCGAAGTTCTATCATCGTATCGTATTCAGGTACTAACGATTTTAGACTTGGTATGAGACTTATTTATAAAACTATCCTAGCGTAAAAAATCGTAGCTATGAAAACTATATGTATAAAAGGGTGCTTTGAAAATAAAAATTCTGCAGTAGATATATTCTGGTCCACGAAACACAATAACTTTGAAAACATTTCTGCCAAATGCACTTTTTATTGTTCACTTTCCTATTCGTGAACCGAACTACAATACCCAGTGTTCTGTATTGAGTGTATTCGAAATGTTACCATTTTTGCGTCGCGGTGCATCGTCGGATGCGGGTAGATCTGAGCTTTCATTTACATCTCAAGGAAATTGTTTTTTTTTGTAGAAAAATACTATACCTATGATTTTATATAATTGTAGTTTGTATTTGAGATATTAAGCCGAGATTAGATGTGAGAAGAATAATAAGGAGGTTTTACGTACGTTACGTATGTGGTTTATCGCTTTTACTGATTTTCATACATATACTAGAGTCCATCTGGAATTTCGAATACAAATATTAGCTTTTCTTATTTTTCTATTAGCTATTTCAACCGGTTCTGCTATTTCTACAAATAGCAAGTATATAAAGTGTTTAAATTTTAAGTCTTCGACTCTTTAGGTCTACGTCGTGATGATATAATAAAAAAAATATAGTTGACATGAGATGGCTAGGCTGGGCCTATGAAACAGGCACAAAAAACACCCAGACTTAAAACAGCAGTTTGTGAATCACACAAAGGGTTGTTTTATGTAGGACTAATTGAGCCCGCGGTGTTTCTCGAGGTACAATACAACTGCGTGTAACGCCACGAGGTGAAGCTAGTCAAAAATAATGCAACCTATATGACTCCTGATATCAACAGTTACCTGTCAGTGAGAGTCCCGTCAAAATCAGTCCAGTCGTTCCAGAGTTACCATATTAATTATTGGCGAATTCTCTGGTGCGCTAGCCTGTAGGTACACTATCGACTCTGTAATATGAACCCAATGAGTTAATTACATTTGTTAAGTGTTAATGCTCCGAACAGTCTGCCGCGAATGTTGAACGGTAATTACATTTTGTGATGTTTGTTGTTTGCAATATTTATATGTACTTGTAATGAGAAATTACTGAAAATACATATTTAAAAAAAATAAAATTTTCTACAACACTTCCATACTTAATTTTTACTATTGGCAATGTGTGCGGTAACGATTTTGACGACAATGAGTTTTTATTGGAAAACTATTGATTGATTTTAATTTAATTCTGAATTCCTTTGTGATCCTTTCTGATTCCTTTGTGAAATCACTTTTATTTAATTCCGTTTGGTAATTTTTATAGGATAAGGGGCAAACGAGCAGACGGGTCACCTGATGGTAAGCGATTATCACCGCCCATGGACAACCGCAACAAGGAGGCATTCCAAGTGCGTCATCGACCTTTTAAAAACGAGTACGCTATTTTCTTGAAATTTTGAAGGTCGTATGGGTCCGGGAATACCGCGGAGTTGAATAGGGTCATTATGATAAAATTCTGACGCACACTTGACAATTCAACTTAAAAAAAAAATAATATTTTTTTAATATAATAAAAATACAAGAATTGTGCTAACTAAAGAGCATGAAATTTATCACAAATAAATTTTATACGGGGAAGAAGCACAGAACACGAAAAAAGAACGCATTTCATCCGGTGACCGACCACTAGTTGTTATAAAACTTTAAACAATTTCCTTAGCTATTTCATTTTTTAGAAATGAGGTTTTGGCGTGCTGTACCTACCACGCTACTGGGCGGTTTGTTTCTCCCTCGGCGGCCTCTTTATTGATGAATAAGGGTGGTGACACTGTGCACTCTTCATTTAGCACTACGCGGGAAATGTAAATATAGTAAAAAATAGCTGAGACCCGCCGAGTTACCCGCGGTACTACAACCGCCAGTAGCGCCGCGGGCCTAAGCTACTCTAAAAAGTAGCCTAAGTGACTATTTATATTATCAGCTATCTGCCAGTGAAAGTCCCGTTGAAATTGGTTTAGCCATTCTAGAAAAAATGTACAAAACGTTGATTAAGTCAATGTACCGTGTAAACAGACACTCCAATTATATTTATTTATCTAAATGTATAGATGATTCTGTTTGATTGATGGAACTGTATTACAGTATTGCCCTCTAAATAAAGTATTTTCAACTTACTACTTAATAACATTATGTCATCCCTACTTTACAACAAATTAAGTGATGTACCCAGTTGGATTTTATTTCAACAAAATTGTACCCAATTAGTTAGGACCCCAGGTACAAAGATATAGTTAAATATCCAAGGTTGGTTCCAGATTATATTATAAACAACCTTTGTAATTAAATTGGACTGAAATCATTCTAGAGTCGCCAAATAATATTACTCCTAATTAGAAGGGTATTTATTAAGGCGCTTATAAAAATATTGTAAACTCTTTTATTATTTTGCTTTAATGTTCTGATGTCATGGCATGAAATCGTAATAAATACTTATGCAAATACTAAATAATTTATTTAAAAGAAAACTGGCATGTTAAATAATTGTATTTTGTCATCAATATGCACAACTTTTTTTTTTTTTACATGGTGGAATGCCTTTACGCACTTCGCTCCCCCCCTGCGGGGACAGGGGGTTCACTTTGTGTGGGACTCCTGACTGACTCGCCAGACTACCCACTAAACCACCACAGTGTGCCACTCTGCGCCTGAGACGGGAGAGATCCGGGAAGCGCTATCTTACGCCATCCGGACCCCTCCCAGCGCCTGCCCGCACTGAAGCGGGCACCGTCTTCTGATGTTAAACTCTCAAAGTGGGTGACGTACGGCACACGCGTAACGTCGACCCCATCGCGGGTGGCCTCTGAAGCGGATGGGGGGGAAAACCTGTACCGCCCATCCGCGGCCACACTCAGGGCAGCATGAGGCGCTGGTAGGCGCTGGTAGGCGCTGGTAGGCGCGCCTCCGCCGCCCGGTTCCTCGGCGGCGGATCGGGTCCGAGTGGAGGTCGTCCTCCCGGACCTTCTCCGCCGCCTCCTTCTGTGAGATGGCTTCCTCGCAGAAGGTCGCGACCGCGGTAAAACTGCTCTCGCCGTCGACCATGGCGCGTACGACGNGCTGCCAGAGGCGCGCCTTGTTCTGGGCGGTCAGAGCCGACACCCACACAGGTGCGCCGTACAGCGCCATCGACCGGACAACCCCCGTTAAGAGGCTGCGCGTTGCGACACTGGCTCCACCCAGATTGGGCAAAAGTCGCCCTAGGGCGGTGGCAGTGCCGACCAGTTTAGGAGCAAGTTGCCGGAAGTGCTCGTCGAAGAGCCACCGACCGTCGAGGATCAGGCCCAGATACTTCATCTGGACCCGAACCGGTACGAGGACTGAGTTGACCACTATGGAGGCGCCGGGGGCGGCCCGCGACGAGGCCCATGAAACAATAGGGCCTCCGTCTTGTCCTGGGCCACCCGCAAGCCCAGCGCCTCGATGCGCCCGACCACCAGAGATACTCCCCTGGTGGCCAGGCACGCCGCCTCCTGGAAGTTCGCCCCCCGGGCTGTGACCAACGTGTCATCAGCGTAACAAATTACGCCCAGCCTGGGAGGGAGACGCTCTCTAAGGACCCAGTCGTACCCCACGTTCCACAGGAGTGGTCCTAAGACAGACCCCTGCGGAACGCCGCACGACATGGGTCGCTGTCTCAAGGCGCCATCTCGATCCTCGTACACGACGGTACGCTCCTCCAAATAGTCTGCCACTAGCCGCCTCAGGTACTCTGGCTCCCCGTGGTACTGGAGTGCTTCCCTGATGCAGCTGAATGGCAGACTATTAAAGACGTTGGCGATGTCCAGAGACACCGCCATCACCACGCCGCCACAGCTCACCGCCTCTTCGGTCACGGCCCTCAGGCGCATCACGGCATCGACCGTCGAACGCCCCTCTCGGAACCCGAATTTGGCGTCCGACAGGTCGGGGCCCACCTCGCTGAGGTGCCTGACGATGCGGGCAGAGAGCACCTTCTCGAATAACTTGCCCGCCTCGTCCAGCAACATGATGGGCCTGTAGGCCGCGACCGAATCGGCAGGCCGTCCCGGCTTCCTAAGTAAGACCAGCTTCCCCCTCTTCCAGCACTCAGGAAAGCGTCCGGACGCCTAACTAGCGTCCAACACCTCCCTGAGGCGGTCCGACATGTGGTCGAGGGCTCGGGCCATCACTCGGGCTGGTACCCCGTACGGCCCGGGGGCGGTGTTCTAGGATCGGATCCGCAGAACAGCCACCTCTACCTACGATTCCCTGACAGGCGGAACGTCAACCTCAATGCCCCCGTCGTCTCCGACCGAACTGGCCATCGACGGGGGCGTGTGTTCCGCCTGCTGCGGGAACGGGCCCTCGACCACTTCCTGCAGGAAGCTGAGCTGGAGAGTCTCGGTAAGGGGGTGGCCCGCCGTGCGGAGCTTCTGACGCACCGCACGATATGGGCGACCCCAGGGATCACGATCGAGACCCTCCAGCATCCCTTTCGACTTTGGTCTTTAGCGCGGCAAAAGGCCAGCTTCAGAGTTTTCCGCGCCTCTCGGTACTCCTCGTAAAGCTGGCCCTCCTCGCCGTCTCCGCGGTGACGCCACCGGCTGCGGGTGTAGGAACTCCGGGCACGAGTACAGTCCGCACGGAGGTCCGCCAACTCCTGGGACCACCAGTAGACCTCCTTCCGTGGAGGCCGACAACCTCCCGACGAATCCGGGGCATGGCCGCATCGCAGATCTGCGTAATCGCATCGCGGAAGCGGCCAGCCCCCAATCAATATGTACAACTTGCACTAACCTTTACTTTTATCCTAGTAATTTGATATTTTAGTTACAAGTTGTCAAGAATTAGGTTTCATTCAAATTTATACGAGACCAATCTCAAGTAAAAATTAATTAACTTAAACAACTTGGACAAAGGGGGACACAAATTGCGAAACAATACCACTTATATTATAACACACAGACAATACCATTTATATTACAACATACAAACAATAAGACTTAAATTAAAAAGTTATTAAACCAATTATCAAGACATTATAAGATCATATTTATATATGAAAAGGACATAAAATAGTTGCACTATCCAGTTAATAACTTTCATCTTGAATGAATTTCTTTTCTCGAGATGTATAAAAATGAATATGAGAATGAACTAATCATTACATTCTTAAAATAGAACATAAACGAATCTGTACAAATCATAAGGTTAAACTTATAACAGTACTAGCGTTCGCCCGCTGCTTCGCTCGTACAAAACGTTTAAACAAACTTTCATCATTTAGAAAAAAAAAATACGTATTTCACATTACCTTAACCCCCACTATATTTTCAGAAAATTTTCAGCAAATCCAACACTGGAATAAAAAGTTCCATACAAATTTTCATCCCTTATTTTACCCCCTTAGCGATAGCATTGCCAAAATTCTTTTCTTAGTACTCACTTGCGTTGCATAAAGAACCTCCGTGCAAAGTTTGAGGATTCTAGGTTCAGCGGCTTAGGCTGTGCGTTGATCTCTGGGTATCTTAGTCAATCAGACGCTTGCTTCTTTTACGTAAATAAATTTATTTTATTAGATAGCATATTAACTATAAATAAAACTCATAACATTTCAATTGGACGTTGTCGGATAAAAAAGTAGATAGTAAAGTATCGTGCTAGATTTTATCCCGTTACACAGCGCCCTCGGGACAGCGCTGCTCTATTTTTATCCAGCAACGGATGTGTATACGGATATAATATTTATTACATGACTAGTAATAACACAGCGAACACTCACTGTAGTTTCCTAACCTCTACTTTAGTCCTAAGATATTTATACCTTACGAGATTGCTTTAAAATAATCATACTTAACTTGACTGCACGGTTTGCCCAATAGTTTAAGCGCCAAGAGTCGTGGGTTTAAATCTCACGTGGGACAACACTTTGTGTGATCCACAAATTGTTGTCCTGAATCAGGTCGTTGTTTGTGTGCGTTACGTGTATGTTTGTAAAGCCACTCGCGACACATGATGTAATAAAGACAGCACCCACATTCCTAAAGTGTGAAACGCTTACGCTGTGTTTCATCGAGTGAGTGAGGATACCGGAGGCCCATACCCCAATCCAACGCCCCCTATCCCCCTCACCATCCCCCTTCCCCCAGGCCGCCATAGTGTGGGTCACCATGCTGCATTGTTCTTTTTCGCATTGAGGATGGTGACCACCACTCTTGGATTCTGCTCATGCTTTCCATCAGGCAGGGCAGAGTCATTTTGGCAGCTAAAATATATAAAAAAAAATGTTGTCTTTAAAGAAAAAAAAAAAAAATTCACCGTAACCGAATGATGCCTTGGCACAATTACGAGCTCTATTAGAGGGTTATTATAGTAATATAATTAGTCTACTGCAATAAATGGGTTGTTTATGCACAATTATAGTGTAATAAAAAAATCAAAGAGGTTTTAACTCAAGAGGGCATTTTCAAGCACTTTTGAAACGTTACCCTTTTGACTCTAGTTGCGCGGTTCCGATAAGTCATTCGCACTAGAAAGAAATAGAAGAAACGGCAAAACTTGAAACTCCATAAGTTATTCTTATAAAAATAGCTATTCACAAGATTTGTTGACGCTGTTGATGCATGTACAAGCAAGCACCATTAAATAAGCATGTACCAACAAGCAGATCTTTTCCTTACTGCCACATTTGTCTTTCGTAGATATTTTCTAGATTTCTGAAAAAATCTCATTGTAATAGGTGAACTCGCCTCTGGCTCTCACAGCTACAGCCGCGGACAGCAAAAATACTTTTCCTGTAATATTTTTTTTATTTAAAAACCTTCTAACAAAAACGAACACAAAAAATAATTATCCAATTTAGTGCAGTCGATCAGAAGTTATGCGCGTACATGCATTTAGGCGATTCGTTTTTATTCATGCGATATACTTGAAATTCTTTTGCTTTGTTGCTTACGGGTAACGACAGTAATTTACCAACTGGTGATGTGAATGCTCATTCTCCCTCTATACCCTATAAAAGAAAAACTTTCACATGGTGATCAGCTCTGTCAAAAGATAAACTGCGTGGAAGTGATCTACGGCGGTGTGCGACGTCGCATGTTCCTGTTGTTGTACGCCGCAGCTATAACAACGTATATAAGAAATCTAATTCGTGATTTTCGGGGATGTAGGAATATTTTTCAGATAAAATACCTTTAGATTCAGTTTAGTGAAAAACACCTAGCGTGGTACCGATTTACAGACTTAATTGTAATACCACTTTTCACTTCCATAGAGGTTTTAATTCATGTTTACTCATTTAGAGTAAAGTATTATATGTGTATAAAGGCTTACTTTGCTGTTTCACTAATTAATTTTAAAACTAGAATATATAATTAACAAAAATGTATATGATTATTCACATGGAATGCATCCATGAATGTTTAATTGTACAGAAATGTACAGTGTATTCATTTGAACAATTTTCAAACGATTTAATTTCGAAGTGGTATGTAATTTATTATAGACGATTTATAATATTTATATGGTATAAGGGCGAACGAGCGAATGTATCGCCTGATGGTAAGCGATTACCGCCACCCATGAACATCCGCAACACCAAAGGCGTCACAAGTGCGTTGCCGGCATTTGGGGAATGGGTAGGAGGATGGGGAGGGTTTTGGGGTCTATGGGTAAGCGCTGTTTCATACCGGTTTTATGTAAGGCCGTGGTATCACCGGCTCTTCCACGGTTCTTAGTTTTAATAAAACAAAACAAATGAGTTAATAAAACTACTGCAATATTGATTGAACTTTTAAATATATTACAGTTTAATTTTGAAACTATCAACAATGTTACCATACTACTATTGAATGTAGGTCTATTTTAAGAAAGGAGGTTTTAGCCTACTATCACTGTGCGGAAGCCGGGCAGGTTGGTATAGAGTTTCTGTCAAATTTCTTTCTAGTTCTGTTGCCCTGTATCGTTTGCGGCGTTGTCTTACAATGCCTACGTGATGGAAGGCTGTGGTGATTCTACCTGTTCACAATCCAATACTAGTGACAGACAGGTTTGCTTCTTTCAGATACTATTAAATAAATAAATAAAATCAATCAATATAATAAATATTTCGGACATCTAACACATATATATTATACATATATTCATTTTATTGACCAGATTATCTCTAATATGTTTAATAACCCGATGTTTTGAATAGGTTCTTCGGCCGCAGTCGTTGGAAGAACCATTTTAATTACCGGACGGAGAATTTTGGAGTTCACTCTTCAACAAACGATTTTCATATTTAGCCCGCGGTATGAAAACTTTAGGAACAGTAAAGTCTTAAAAGAGAGGCGTTGCGCTTCAGCGCTTTGTCCTTAGTTATTTCGTTTAACAAACTATCCAAGAAAACCACACTAGAATGAATAATATTAGGGATAGTTTTCTTGAGACAAAAATGACTTATTTACTTACTTATGTATTTCCTTGAACGATGTAGTAATCTAAGTGCACCACTTATATAAGCTCTTGGTGCCTCCGGCGTGAACTCCAATCATTCATCGGACCTTTTTTGCAATCATTATTAGGGCTAAGTACACTCATGTATTAGTAAAATTCAATAGAATATAATTTGTATTGCGTGTTTCGACTGCTTATATTCCTGTGTGTTTCGTGTGTAATCGCGGCGGTCACGAATGTTTCCATGAATTCGTAGCGTAATGACGAGCAGCGTAGCGCAATAAACCTGTGGACGATACAATCGGCTATTGTTATTCTATAGGGGTACCAATAACAATGAGGCTATTGCTTATATTACTAGAGTATATAAGGTGGCTTTATATATACTCAGTCAGTGAAAAATCAAGTTTTCATTCAGTAAGTTGATAATTCTTTACAATCACTTGTTATAAGTAAAGAAGGTGATTGGTGAAATGAAGAATGTATTACCAGAATGAAAAATGTTTTGTTATGCTATTTTCATTAAAAATTAGAAAGGTTCATCAGCCAACATACGAACTTGATGAAACTCGAGCCTTTTCACGAGCAAAGTTGATGTACACGTTGTTACGCGTGTTCCTATTACATCTCTTTATTAGAATGTCTCCATGTAACGTAGCGCCGGTTCGTTTGAAGTCATGTAGTATTTCGTTCACGTCCTGGATAATGAATGTATCGGGATTAGGGACGTGATTCGTACCCGGCTCCAGGCTCCGTCTGGGATCAGGCTCTAAAGGGATGCGCTCGTTTATTGAATGTGTGTACCGAGTAAGGTGTGGCCTACAGAGTACCACTGGACTAAAGACCGATTACCTGGTTTGTTTAATTTTAAACTGGGAACATATGAAATATGAATATATGAAAGCTTACTGCAAATAATGTATTGTGATTATTCTTTGATAAATAAGCAATTATTAATGATTATTATGTTTTATTTCTAAATACATTTTTAATGATACAGGGGATTAAATAATTAAAACAAATCAACAGTGAAAATATTTTATTTAATAAATTTGTTAACAATTTATTATTCTCCGTTTAATTATTGTCGCTACTCTTTGTCATCGTTAATTTGCAAGGAGAATAAATACTGCACTGGAAATTTCCAGCGGCCACGGTCATTGTAATGCTTTATTACTTCTTAAAAATTCGTACTAACATTATAAATTTAAAAGTCACTCTGACTGTTTGCTACGTTTTCACGCTTAAACGGCTGTACCGATCAATGATGATGATATATTACACATGGAGATATTTGATTCTTAGAGAAAGGTATAGCTACTCGTTACTTTCATAGACGTAGGGAGAGTTGTGGCCAAAAGCTGATATTTCATAAATTCTTTTATAATTAAATTTGCATATTCAAGGTAGTAGAGCCACACTGATTCCAGCACGAACGTACGGGCCGGCTCAACCAGGGTGGTGCTACCCTCGCATAGAAAATCAACGTAAAATGACAGCGTACGTACTGTCGTGTTTCGCTGGTGACCGAGATCGGAGGGCCAATGATGTAGATGCATCACTAGGCCACCATGGTGTGGTTCGCCATGCTGCGTTATAGAATAGTCTGCAATCGCAATGAGTATAATGACTCTTGGATTCTGCTTATGCTTTCCATCAGGTAGAGTAGAGCCATTTCGGCAGGGCCATACATAAAAAAACAAGTGTTATCAACGAGTCTGATGTAAATAGTGGTACGTAATACAGATTTTCTGTTTTTGAAACTAAGTTCGTCACGCGGGGGAGTATTTACTGTAGTTATCAATAAGGATAGTACGTGTTTCAAGTAGTGTGTGTTCCTGCGTGCGTGCGTGTTTATATGATGGATGTGCCCCAGTGGCAGCCATAAATACGGAGATGATACATAGAATCCTACTCATTTCGGGACGGCAATTCCTCTACCCTTACAATATATGTACAAACCTTTCCGTGGTACTTTTTACACACATGATAAATATTTGATACGGGCTTATTTTCTGTTATTTATTGATTTACATAGTACAATACTTTTAAAATGCAATCACTAATGTTTTGCGTTTTTAGTATCATGTGATTACGTAATATTTACCGGAAGTTTCATAATAAAGTTAATAAATTAAATTTTGAAGGAAAGTTTCTTAGCCCATGAATATGCTTATACAAAAAACTACATCTTAAGTCTACTATCTAAAAAATATCTAAATAACAAAATTTAATAAAATATAAACTTAATAAATTTAATAATGTAATATTTCGTAGTAGATAGAGTATTTAGAGTAGGTGAATGTTAGAGATCCATTTTGCAATGTACAAGTACAAAGAATTTAACTTATATTTCTTTACAATTCTAACTTAGAAATCAATTAGTAACAATGTTTAACATACATAAACTCATATTATGTATCAAAAAGATAAGTATAATACCATTCTGTTGGATTATAACATATATGCGACGGTTACTGGATAGTAAAATAAAAAGTAATTACAACTTCTAAACCTACACAGATCTCTCCCTAAACACAAATTTTACCGCAACTTTCTGCTCCATACTCTGGTAAAAACATCGCTAAATCGTTAAATATCTGCACGGACCACTAACTTCAAACATATCAAAGGCTTGTATGTTAATACAACGAAAAATAATTCATCTATACTCTTCAAAACGGAAACCTTTTTATTTTCATAATACGCTCCAATTATCACACAAATTATGGCGCCTTTCGTGTATTAGCAATCCTATATGTCGAATTAAAATAACATACCTTTTTTTATCCCCGTATGTACGTAATGTGCTTATAGACATATTGGTTCTTATGGACTTAGTCTTAAAGACTTTTTATACAGGAATATTATACATATAACACCCGTTAAGAACATATTTATGATTATTTAAGAATAATGCTTAGGTTAGGTACACAAAGGCAAATTAAAATGAAATTTTGATACGAAAAACGGTAATAAATTATAGGCGTACATTCGCACCCGACTGACCTATGGTGCCCGGCCTGGTTCGCCCTCGTCTCCGAGATGAATCGCCGCCGCCTGCATACGCAGCAGTCGCTCGCACTACGCACCCTTGCAAACGCCCCCCGCTTTGTGCGGAACAGGACGATTTCCAGGGAACTGCGCATGGAGAGCCTGGACGACTTTGGAGGACGCCTGAGCAGCAATCTGTTCGTGCGTGCTGACGGATAGCAAGCTCGCCACCTGCGAGAGCTCGACTTCGCTAAGTACAGGTCGCACTTTGAAGAAACATCAATACCTGGAACTACTAACTGGCCCTTTAGGGCTCAACCCAATGACCCACCTGTGGTTACAGGTGGCGTAGAACAATAGGCTATAGACCTGGAAAAGTTACCCCGAGACCCTAGCTGGGATCTACGAGAAGAACCACTTGAGGTAATAGTTTATTATTTCAGTATATTTTATTGAGTGAGAAATGTCATGGTAATTGATCCATATTTCTTGCGAGGTTGATTATGAAGACTAGTATTATAGATAATTCGAAAATATCTGTTTCTAATTTAAAAACGAACATTGTATTTTTCATTATTACATAACAAATATTTGCTATCGTAAAAGGGCCCGAATGTATCTCCTTGACTCCGCCGACTCATCAACATGAGGTATATCTCTAATCTCTAAGCCTTAAAAGTTAATGATTACCAATTACCAGCGGGTCCGCTCGTTTGTACTAACAGTACCAAAGTAGGGCAAACAATATGAGTGCGGTACGCTCCAACCATTGGTATTCACAGCACGCTCCGGGGTACGATATGACGTTTATATTTCATGTGAATTCGTCCCCTGCTCCGTGTGGCAGCCAGATAAACGTGATGGTACATGATGCATAACAATTATTACATAGCTAACTGGCGATTTTTTATTAGAATGAACTCCAATTACTCTCCTTGCTGATAACGTACCTGATAATATATTCTTAACTAATCAGACCGCTAACCTACAGCTATTTTTTAATGCTATAGGATATATATGATATAATTGCCGACCTTTGAGGGATGGGGAGGGGGATGTGGGGAGTGTGGGGTATGGGCCTCTTGTATCCTCACTCAGTTGATGAAACACAGCGCAAGTGCTGTTTCACACAGGTTTTCTGCGGTGATATCACTCCGGTTGAGCCGGCCCATTCCTGCTGAAGCGTGGCTCTCCCGCGTTAAGGTAAGTTTCAGAAATTTTGTAAACTCGTATACAAGACTCTATTTATATCATGTCAAATAAACGTAGGTATAGTACATATTTCAGCAACTTTTGTCTGTTAAACATTGTTAAAAAGCAAAATCCTTTTTTATAAAAACTCCCGCATTATCTATATATATCCTGTGTCGTGGGGGACTGATACCAAATTGGTATTAGTCAAAATAATATACGAAGCGTGACCTGTCTTTGCCTCGTCTTTTTAGGGCTAGATATACTAAATGTATCAACTGCAGCGTTACGCTAGTGGTGAAAAGTGGTCGCCAAGCCGCCTTCTAATGCGCCAAGTGTTGTAGGTTTAAATCCCACATGGGAAAACACTTCGTGTGATCCACAAATTGTTGTTATAAGTCTAGGTGTTCTTTATTTCCGTTTCATGTATGTTTGTAAAGATCCCCGCGACACAGGAATGTATATTCCTAATGCGGGAGTTGTCTTTTTAAAAAGATAAAAAAACAAAAAGATTAAAAGATTACTTCTATCATCATGCAAACCAAATATTCGCTGTGATTATTTTAAACAAGTTTCCCAAACAAAATTTTAAGGTGCAGTAAGACGTCTTTATTACGTAATTTGATCGGAGAATCCTCTCTCTCATAGCAAGTAATCTCTAACCTTTCCATTTAAGCCCTTAATAGGCAAATAAATAGCACAAATAAACTTTTAAGGCACAACTACGTTACCTTTCTGGCATATTGTTTGGCGGTTCTGCAGAGTATCCTAACCAAAATTGATATAATTGTCACCCGAGTAACGCCGCTAATTAATTTTAATTATGTACTTCTTTGAAAATAATCGTATTATTTTGTCTATTGTTTTCAGTTACATTAATATAAGCTGCCGTTAGCATTCACAGTTTTATTTTATCTTGACCATTTCATATATAAATGAAAGCTTTTACACATTTAGTATTGTTTGCATACCTTTTTGTTGAATATTTAGATATTTTCCTAAGGGTCAAGCATTCTTGTGACTTTTAGATAATTGTTCTTAGTCCGTGTGTCCTTCGCGTTCCTTTATTGTATTTGTAAGGGATCTTTAGATCCATAATTTTTATCGTTGAAAAGGTCTAAAGGTCTCCATAAAAATGAGATGGTATACTTGTCCAATAATATAAATCGTTTAACATGTTCAAATGAGGCCAGACACTTAATAATTATTTTTTGTACAATTGTTACAGTTACCGAGGCGCTCATAGCCCAGTTGCACTCGGTGATTAGAAACAATCATCGAGGGTAAGCAACGATGGCGCGGTCAGTACCTGGATGGTTGACCGCTGGTGGCATGTTACCATGAGCGTCTCCGTGATTCGGAGGTCACATTAAGCAGTCGGTCAACATCCAACGGCAAAATACTTAACCATAACGTTTTCTTGCCAGTCCCCAACCCGCACTTGGCCAGCGTGGGGACGTATGGCCTTCACCCTCTCCTGAGAGGAGCCCCGAGCCCAGCAGTGGGCATTATGGGTTGTTGATTGATGATACTTAATAATTATATTTTGTACAATTGTTACCGTAAGTTTTGCTCATTAGTATGCCTTTACCTTACTCAGAGTAGTCTAAAATGAACTGTAGAAGATATGCTCATGGCTACGGTTCCACGACTGGCGTTGTTGTTAATGCGGTCATTTCGCAGTTTTTTAACTACGTTGAGTGATATGGGTACGACCCCCATATGGGACAACACTTTATGTAATACACAAATTGCTATTTTGAGTCTGGATGTATATATCGGTTATCGCGGCAAATAGTAGCCTATGTTATTCTGATGTATCATATTACTGGAAAGTTATATTCAAATCCGTTTAGTCATTTTTACGTGAAAGGGTAACAAACGTCCATCCACACAAACTTTCGCCTATATAATATTAGTAGGATGTATAATACATATGTTAGTCTAACATACACAATACAATGTTTGTATAAGATCTATGAAATCATTTATAACATCGACTTTAAAATCTTGGTACTTTCGAAAACATCGTCTCATTTTAATGTTCCAATATTTTGTATATATTACGATAAATTTATCTACTTGAAACTCTTTAGATATATACTTTGTTACAGACATAGAAGAAGTACCAGAAAACATTTCAATTAATAATATATTCAGTTAAGCCGCGCGTCAACCTATTCCACAAACAGAAATAACTTGACCTATCCCGCGATTCTCGCCAGAAGTAGGTCGACCCGCGAAGCCTCACAAACCACTCTTAACCCCTCCGCTCCGTCCCGCCCACCCCTCACTTCCGACCGATCGTTAACTATTCATAGCCAAATATTAACTGCCCATACATAGGCCTTTGTTACGGTTCTGTCCGAGCCACTTCGTACTTTACTATAATTCCAATATGCCGCGCATTAGATATTATTACCATCATGGATGCCAGTTCACAAATGTGCGATTTTCTGGGAACTTTTTCCTCGTACAGTGAAACTGTGGAATAAACTGTCGCCTGCGACCTTCAAACCTTCAAGAAAAATAGCATACTCTTTTTTAAAAGACAGCGACGCACTTGTGACGCTTCTGGTGTTGCGGGTGATAAGTCTGCTCGTATGCGTCCTATTAAAAAAAAAGCGAATGCAGACTTTTTCATTATATGAGACTACGATGTTAAATCACTGCTCATCGGTAATGCACTCCAACTATCACGTCTGCGGTCGTAGCTTCGGTTCATGTTCACATTATGTGCTTATATTTATATGAATGAATTTTACCATTTACTCTTGAAAATATACATATTTGCCTATGTTCTAAAACCCATAATACGTGTTACGCTAAGTTCTGAGTATAGGTAATTTACTTATTTTATAATTGTTATTTAATACGTACTATATTATTTTATGCATATATAAGTTTATAGGCGATGATCAGTTGAGTACCTAAACCATTACAAATTAACAACATACTAACAGCCACCGGAAATGAGTCTCAAGAAAACCAGCTTAAAGCATGAAATGGGATTGAAATGCTTTAGAGAAATCTATTTAACCAACATTTAATCAATTAGATTGTGATTTTTTTGCCAAGTATATACGAGTACATATAACCTATAAATCTACCGATGGATATTTCTCCAGAGACAGCTGTAGCGCTATGATTGGTTCCTTTTAGCAATCCAATAAAAGTTTCTTCGGAGACTTTGTTCCGAAGTAATAATAAAAGAACAATAAGGAATGAAAGTTAACGAAACGTAATACACCTTATCCCCAATGTCTTATACTTTTAAATACTTATAAATAGTACCTGCATGGTGTTTTGAGCCTGCCCGTAGTCTGTGTGCGCTTTACTTATAATTTTGATAGTAAAATTGTAAAATAGTACTGTTAGAATATGTTATAACAGAACGCATCTAATTTTAGTTCCTAGTTATGTCACCGGTGTCGGTTTTCCTTCATGTTTTAACTACGTACTTGGAAATAAATTGTGTAAGTTATTTTTAAGAA
Source organism: Hyphantria cunea (assembly GCA_003709505.1). Lineage (NCBI taxonomy): Eukaryota > Metazoa > Arthropoda > Insecta > Lepidoptera > Erebidae > Hyphantria > Hyphantria cunea. The sequence continues at coordinate 213,612 of PKRV01000270.1, forward strand.
ATATATCTATTTATTTATTACAATATCCACGTACATTCCGACAAATTAATAAAATTGAAATTACTCTTTCTCCACTTATATACACTAATAACAGTAATTATTTCGGCGTTTATCGTCAGCAACAACGTGACACGATAATTGTATAATACTAGCTGAGCCCCGCGATACAAACAAGTAACAATCGCATTTAACGCCACAGCAACCAATGCAAAAAGTATCCTATGTCCGTCTCCTGGTTTTAAGCTACCTGCCCACCAATTTTCAGCCAAATCAGTTAAGCCGTTCTTGAGTTATAAAAAGATCAATTAGCACAACTTTCTTTCGACTTTCTTCGTAAGCTCTTTGTCCATTATTCTATTATAAAAAGTATGATGATAATGTTCTCCTAGCCGAATACGGTCAAGGCGTCCAGTATCAACGGAGACCAACCAACTACGCAGGAGATATTATAGTGCACAAGTGTGTGCGCAAACATAGGTGCACTCTCAGTTCCCTCTCTCTCATAATCCGATGGGACGGTTAACCGACACGACCTGGGAGAAATCAGGCGCAGGACCGACAGCTTCACGTGCTCTCCGAGTCACGGGGGTTCAAACTCCAGTTTTCAAACTTCGAGCTGTTATTAAATATTTCTATAATCATAAAAACACAATAACACCTTTGGCTCCGACCCCCCTGGAGGCAGTCACATCGCCAGCGCCTGCTCACAGTATGATGATAATAATATACAAAATTGTATTAAGCAATAGATAAAACTTGACTACACACAATATTTCATATTTATCCTAAATATAAACAAATGAAATGAAATCATCTATAAAGTTTACGTGCCGACAGCAAATAAAAGCCTCACGATCTATTAGATAAATTTCATAAAAACAAGATATGGGCTGTAGCTATCGATTTAACCTTGCCATCGGACAGCGATAGCGAACCTACATTCGTTATAACTTATAGGGATGACTCAACATGGCACTTTAACATCTATCAGGGATGCAATAATGACCTATTTACCGTACCAAATGGCGGACCATTGGAACTAGTAGTATTAAATATAAGCTTGTCTTGCCACCGAGGTGTGCCCCTTACTTAACAATTTATTAGATAATTTTATGTTGAAAATCTTTGGTAAAATTTGTTATTAATTCCTTTTGAGAAAAATAAAGTTCTATAACCATAAATGTATATTAGATTCTTTACTACATAATATAATGTTAACGGAGTGTGTCTATCTCTGTTCATATCGAACACATGGCAACATGCGCTGATCAATTCACTTTTTTTTAGTGTACGTAATAATTGAGTAACTGGAAATTACGCATTTAATAAATATTTCATACATCTGGCACACAACGTCATCAAGTACCAAGCTAAGCATAGCTTGTGTTATGGGTAGCAGACAAGTGATATAAATACATAGGCAAATCCTTTTTTTATAATACATACATATTATACAAAGAAAACACACTCCGAAACAAATGTTAGCAGATCATACAAATAATTGATCCGACCAGGGAATCGAACCTAAGACCTTAAGCACAGCAGTCACATGCATTACCACTGTGCCACCGAAGCCGTCTGTCACTGCGGAAAAACTAAAACACTTCTTGAAATAGTCAAATAAGCACAGTGATTTTAATTCTAGAATGTATTTCAATTCAATAAGCATACTCCTTTCTGTAAACAGTTTATACTACAAAGTTTTTATGTATTATTCAAATCTATACATGTCAATGGTAATATAGTCATTTCGAAAGTAACTCTGTTTCTTTTTCTGTTACGCTTTCACGGCTAAACCGCTGAATCGGTGTAAAGGAATTTCAGTACAGGGATAGATTGGACTCTAGAGAAGTTGTGTCGCGATAACCGACATACAGGTAGGTAGAGCCACGGGCTGATGCTAGTTATATTTATAAACATGAATTCAAATATTTATTCTTCAATAATCACTTATTAATAGTTAAACACAAACGTTACGCTAAACTTAAATGGTACTTTATTTTTATACAAAATGGAGTCGAAAATCGACCAACAACTTTTTAAAGTCCGCTTAAGGCTTACACTTCAAACAAAGTGGCTAATTGTAAGACCGTAATGTTTAACAAATTCTTATCGTTTAGAAATAAAGTTTTGTTTATTTTCTTTTCTTTTAGCTAAATAGAATTAGTAAGTTGGAGGCTCAAGGCGGCAACCTCCGAAATAAGCTAGGTACTTAAAATTTTGAACTTCACAACTATTGTTGGAGTCTGATATCTTTTGAATTGATTTAAATAATAATGAAATTGTTTGTCCTTTTATAAGTTTCTTTTAAGCTTTAATTCCAATGTTGTGTTTATTTCTCTTTAATTAATTTAATGCCATATTCTAACGTGTAAAGTACTCGAAGCAACCGAGATGGTAACCATCCCTACTTCGAGAAACGGAGCAATCAGTCTTATTGTAGAGGAAAAGAGGTCCAGTATTATAACCATATATGTATGTCTTTAAAATAGAGGGCTTTGGAGGTTATATAAACTACCGTGGGAGAGCCACGCTTCGGCACGAATGAGCTGGCTGGACCGGAGTAATAGCACGGCCCCACAGAAAATCGGTGTGAAACAGCGCTCTCGCTGCGTTTCGCCAATTGAGTGAGGATACCGGAGCCCAGTACCCTAGCGGCATCGACAACATATGATAGCGCCATCTACCGAAGATACTTCGAACCACGGAGTAATGAAGGAAACGAAGAAAGTACTAATCCTGAATTGCACAATAGAAGTTCTCGCTCCGATTAGCATATATACATCATTCCAACATCAACCGTTGGGTAGTGGCTTGCCAAGCATGATCACCTCAAATGACCAGAGGATCCTTCCTTTGTATCTGAGGAACACGATACCCGTTCCTCCACAAGTCCACTAATCTTGGCTTGCTAATTGTTAGTAACTTAAGTTTCGAAAAAAATGTTACTGATTTGCCACCGCCCTTTAAGATCATTAAATACACTCGGCACATTCAAGTACAGATCGCGATAGTATCTAATAGACGCAAAGCGGAGTCTGATTACGCTGAATGTTAAAATAAGAGTAACAGAGCGAGTAATGATAAAACAACACGTCAGCATCCGTCTACTACAGAAAGGAAAAGTTTAGATGTCACGATAATATAATTCAGATTCATTACGGCGAAGGCGAAGTTGGTTCCATATCTTTTATCTTTAAAACTCATTTAACTTCATACTCGCGTTTCCCGTGATGGATGGCTGCGTATCATGAGCGTACACACAAGCAAGTTAGAGCCATGTTTAGACTCTCTTTAAATGAAAAGGGGTACATTTGAAAGATTTTTGTTTGGACTTGTTGTTTTCGTACTTATAATTGTATGAGGCTTTTGAAATCCTCACTGCAAAGAAAAACAACTTGGTACAAGCCCTGTACCTACCCGTTTGGCCAATGTGATGCAAGAGGCCAAAACCTCTTCCCTAAGGAAAGGCCTATACCCACCAGTACACTTCTAAAAGCTGGAATGTGACACAATTAGTCTGTTTTGCTTTACATAACGTTTATGTCATAATTAATAGAAAGAAAATTAGCGGGACATCTCTACTTATGTTCTAGAATAGTTTTGTCGCCATAAACAGAATAGTTATTACATTGAATGTACACATAGTTATGTGAAACCAAAATATCCATTTCTTACAATCCCGTCGGGAGGGCTATCTACGTTGCGCCGAAACCATTGTGTGTATGACTCTCTTAATTACAAGTGTAATGGGAGCGTAGGGATAACTCTATTTTTATTGTAAGACATTATATAATTTATTTATTTTTTATTTATGTAAATAAACATCTACTACGATTCACCCTGCCGTTCTATCCATCCGATTTGCCTTTATGTAACAAAAAAAATAGATGTGAAATTAATTTCAATCACCAAAATACAAACATCTATAGTCAAGATAAACAACTCTTGGCAATGTTAACAATTAGGCAATTGTAGTTTAGCGTATATACGGCACCATTGTGCGACGATTTGAAGAAAGTGGCTGACAGCAGATGGGACAGTTGGTGCGTCTTGGGGAAGACCTTCGTTCACCAGTGGACGGCCATGGGTTGATATGTAGAAGTCGAGACATCATACCTGGGTATTTTGAGTCTCTAATTCCGATATGTAATTACACTAAATGCAATTTCTTCGACACCATTTTGGAGAAACACTAGAAAGAAATTTGAAAACAGCAATTTTGCAATGAACAACCGTTAATGTGGTAAATATTTTGATGTATTCTACACCCAGCATATAGGTCTATATTTTAACTTTTGGAATAACAAATGCAATTATGAAAGCCTTAATGAGCTTGATCCACTCATCCAGTATGTTTATTTGGGGTTGTTCAATTATGCCTGCGAGTCCCTACCTGCCAGGAGGAAGGTCGGGGCGGGAGCATAGAGGACGTGATCGAACTGCCGATGGACCCTGATATGAGCCTCTGTGTAATTAACGTTAGTTAGGAGAATAAACTCGAGTTAATTTAAATTATACCTAATTGTAAATTTCAAATAGATAATACTAACGACAGTGTTTTTGCAACCCATTTTAGGAAGAATGTTTATTTATTCACTAAGTTTGCACATCGGTTTGTAGTGGTTTGCAATTTCATTTTTTATTTTGCATTGCATTAAGACTTTTCTAAATAGTCATTCTGTGTTGCAATAGTTAAACTATTGAGATTGACCCTTCTCGCTCGACTCTGGGACTTAGGTATCTTGCTCCCTTAAGAAATCTTGTACGGGTACCTATCTAATATGAAATGCTACAATCCTTTTCTTTGTGTTGTTTCGATATTGAAAGTTCCCTACTAAAATAGATTCGTTTCGTTATGAAGGACCTTTAAAAATCCGTTTGAGTCTATATTTATTTTTGAGAACACATTATTTGAGATGCATAGAGCGCCCTGTGGTTACTCTCACGTATCTCTATTGTATTAACCCTGATACTTTGCAGTCTTTCCGGTCACGCTCGCCAGGATTTATCTCTGCTTGGAATCAGCGAATTGTCTATTTGCAATTTTCTAAACTATTTGTCTATGAGTTTCTACATTTATCTGTGTGTATTTTTTTGTAAACAAATGGTGTATTTTATAATAACTTTACTTATGTAGGCCGTCTGATCCTAAATAAAAAAGGGTAATTGGGTAAACAGAAAGCCGACAAAATAATTGAATATCTCAAAATTAAACAAACATACAAATATGTATATCATACATCAATCACACTCGCACATTGAACAAATGATCGTATTTATCAGTCTTATCACACAGTTATGTGTCTTAGTGGGAATCAAGCTTATGACCTTTGGTACAACAGTCAGGACCAGAAACCTCTAGTACAACAGGCACGCGTATGTTATTTTTTATTTAATAGAGGATAAACATGCAGATGTATCACCGTGTAAGCGCAACACCAAAGGCGTAAAAAGTGCGTTTTCGGTCGTTGGGGGATGGGGGAAGGGTTGGGGAATGTGCCTCCTGCATCCTCATTTACACGGTGAAAGAGGTACCCAAGCGCTGTTTCACATCGGTTTTCTGTGAGGCCGTGGCTAGTATTCCGGTTAAGTCGGCATGTTCCTGCCGAAGCTTGGCTCTCCCACAACACAGTATTACTCACTACGAAATCACAACTGATTCCTGTTAAAAAGAGAGATATTATTAGGAAAACCTTAACTATTTTTCATGAGATCGGCTTTAACTAGTATTAAGAATATTTTGGTTTATACATATGAATTAACTATGCTCTTTTGTAAAAAAAATATTAACTTTTTTTTTCTTTTCAGGTAAACAAACTCCCATATCGTTGACGACTAAAAAGGTATATCTTATTTATCAGTTAGGATGTTAAATTTCATCGGCTGCTTATAATTATTATGTTTAGTCAAAGAAGAAGCCCTTAGCGATTGACCTTCTTACAAGTGCTAATAAGCCCTTGGTTCCGCTACGCTCAGCTCCGGCCGGAACTCTCAGACCCCACAGGAAATTCGGATAAGAATTATATTTTCTTCCTTCCTTATCCATAACGATGTTTTTAAAAAAATTGATTAATTTGTATATGGTTAGCCAAGTACCGATATTGTTTTGCTTTCTGTTCAGATTTTGTCGCCGAATTTTCCAAGGTATATATATTGTTACGTAAAATATAATACAATAAAGGGAACAAAGTTATGACGGCAAAGAGAATTTTATATGATATTGCAATATTAGATAACTTTTATATAGTAAAGGGAGGGAGGGGGCGGGGCGCCTTGAAGGGAAAGCTCGAATGGCGTCTTCTTTAGGGTTCGGTATTTATTTACTCCCTGCACCATAAGAAAAAGAAAAACTAGAGTATTCTTTAAAAATGTTTTTTTTGGGACAGGGGGGCAACCGAACATACGTAGTGTGCTCAAAAAGTATCGCGAATTTTGTGTATTTTCAAAAATTGTTTATTTATTCGTGAATATCTATTTTGTCTCCTTCAAAGTAATCCCCCTGGGATATTATACACTTGTGCCAACGTTTTTTCCAATCTTCAAAGCACTCCAAAAAATCATTTTTTTGTATCTTGTTCAGGTCCTCCTTCGATGCCGTCTTTATCTCGTCAATCGTGGCGTAGCGTCATCCTTTCATGGGCGTCTTCAGTTTTGGGAACAGGAATAAGAAAAAGTCCCAGACAGGTTCCAACATCTCATTAGCAACGTTCCTGCGATGCTGTTATTTATCGAAATTGAGCAATTTTGGTACGAATTTTGCGGCGACCCGTCTCATGCCCAAATTATCGATAATAATCGAAAGGCACGAGCCAATCAATATGCCTAGGTCCTCAGCAATTTCTCTAACGGTGATTTGACGATTGGCCAATGCCATTTTCTTCACTTCATCAATTTTTTCGTCTGTTGTTGAAGTACTCGGGCGTCTGGCACGCTCTTCGGCATTCACATCTTCTCGGCCTTCTGAAAACATTTTGTACAACCGATAAACGTTGCTTTTGTCCAAAGCAGCTTCTCCGTATGTCACAGTCAACATTCGGAATGCATCCGCGCACTTAATTTCGTTTTCCACACAAAATTTAATACAAATTCTTTGTTCCATTTTTATGAATAGGTAAAAATCGAAGACGAACCAAAACACGCGCAAGCAAAGCAGATACCAACAATTAACTGAACACTCAAAATGGCCGAACTTGTCAGCATAAGTGAGAGACATTTGTACCAACGTAACGCCACAAAAAAATCGAAATGATGGTAAGCAATCACCGCCACGCACAAGTGCGTTTTCGGCCTTTGGGGATGGGGAGGAGGAGGGGGGAAGGGTTCTGGTATGGGTCTCGAGCTTCCTCACTCTCTCGGTGAAACATAGCATAAGCGTTGTTTCACACTTGTGTTCTGTGCTAGCGTAGTATTACTCCGATCGAGCCGGCCCATTCATACCGAATCGGTATGAATAGAAATATGTTATCAAAATCGCGTATACGTCGGTTATCGCGGCAAATCCGTTGAGTAGTTTTTACGTGAAGGAGTAACAAACATCCATCTATGCAAACTTTCGCGTTTATAATATTAGTAGGATATAATTTGGACTAAAATTTAAATGGTAATAAAATTTGGACGTTTAAAGTTCCTCTTTATTCATAAGAAACAACTTACTTTTTAAAGGTAGAGTGCTTTTAAAGCACTAAATATTTTCTAAAGTATCTCATAACATCTTGAAGCACCTTGATTTTGGTAAACTATGTTTTTGTTATCTTATCGTGCTTTACGACAGAATCACTAAAAAACACTTTTATTAATACCACCATTGGAACAGTCTTTTCTGCAAAACAAGAAACTTGATGTAATTAGAAAAATTTAAAAACAACTCACTGAAGGCACTCAGCTACAGCATACAAGTACGACCAAACTTCTTTATCAAACCAGACAAACAAAGCAACGTCTAAACCACTAAACTGTTGATTTTACTAAATGATGTATCAATAGATCCGTAATAATGATCTGGGTGACGTGACTATATAAATTTAATGAAAAGAACTACAAACTTTTTCATGTATTGGGTATAATTTGGACTGGACTGGGAATTGTAATAAAATATGGACATTAAAAGTTCCTCCGTCTTCCTTTTCAGAAGTCACTGCGAATACTCGAACCTGTTATCCTAAAGTAAGAAAAATCTTTTCAATTATGTAAAAAACAGGAGTTCCTGCATATTTATATTACCACAGTCTTACCAAGTTTAAACAGAGAGCCTAGCAATTTCTTCGAACGACAATTTTCTACGCGATCCGGGCCGTTTATTCCATACCCTCTGTATGCAAATGTGCGACAACCCTAACCATGCAAATGACGTCGCTCGACCTCAGCCCGTGTAATGGCGAAGTTTCTTTCACGCGGTGCAGTATCGCCGGCCAGCGTCACGTCTCGTTATTTGTTCCAAAGTTTTGCTGTTATGTAGATCAGCTGTACCTCGTTTTTCGTTACGTAAGGGATATTACATTGGGCTTGAGCTGTGGGGGATGCTCTAAAAACCCATTTCTATATAATGTTAATGGGTTACGATGTTATGTTCGACTACAGTGCACTTGTGAATGACCTTAATAAATAAATACTAATAAATATATATAAAGTTTTTGCCTGCAATAAATTTATAAATTATTGGCATCTGAACTATATCGGTGTGGGTTTAATAAGTTTTTTTATTAAATGTGACTGTCTGAATGTAACAATTCGTTTACTTTAAGACACAATTACCGTACAATGTTTTTAATTCAAAAATTATTAATCACAATGCAACGGAAATCATAAGTAATCTGAAAAAAAATACAGTTATGTTTCCTAAAAGTTGATAACAAATTTCTTTGATACTACAACTACGTATAATCCAAAACTATTTTAAGTTTTTTATAGATCCACAAATACATAAAGTTTGTTCAAGAACAGGTGCAATATTGGAGCTGTTTTCTAAACTAGCACCGTTCAATTCGCAAGAGAACCATTTACATATAGATGGCGGCCCCCAACACTACAATGGCGACCAACGTGCCTTATACCATGAACTATTTTGCTCTTTACATATGTCTCAATTTGGTAACGGTAATAATAATATACTATAGTTTTCTTCGAGCCTTTTTTGCTAAACTAGGCTGTGGTTGGCTTTGAGCCTACTACGATATGATTGGAATTTAATTCTTCATTAGACCTCCACATCCCAAGTGCTAGACAATATCGAAGCTCTGTGGAAAGAGTATTGTCCGTAATCAGAGGATTGAAAAGAAATATGGATGGGTCTATATGTCAAGAAATGGGCATCCAGCCGAACACTGACTTGAAAAAGATTGATATACTTTTGGCAATGTATTAAACTACTCAGTTATTACTAATCTATGAACCCCTAATATAAAATAGTACGCTCTCAGATGAATAGATGTATCTGAGAAGCAGTAGAAATGCAGCTCAATGTATTATCAAAAACAGCCTCATCATTTTTATAGCTGCTTGTGAACAGGACAAATATATTAAAAGGATAATAATTGTTTTAAGAAGTTGCAATACGCTAATGGCAACTGCTCCATTCCTTACAGCGTAATGTCAATCTTCATCATTTTTCTGTCCTTTAAAAGGCACACAAAAATGGTAATTGAATTCTAATTGTAGTTCTAAGCTAAGAAACATAAAAATAACTCCGAATTAATATCAAAATATTTAGCCCATTAAATGATACCCACAGATCTTGTGATCTTGTAGACTGGTCCATTCGACCCTTGGTAAAGGGGAAGAGGGAAAGCCTCTTGAGTCTATCGTGTTCAAAACAGTCGCACAGGAATTCATAAAATAAGATGACCTCATATGTTGCAGTCGTCCGTACTACTTTTTCAACTTAGAGTACTAAAATATACATTTCCAAATATCTAGGAATAGTTTGGTTTCATTTACATTAAGAATTTTTGTAAGCATTGTCTAATTCACTAAACTTGAAAGTTTTTTTATAATTTGTACTATAATCGGCACTGAGTGAAACATGATAAATACATTACATATACACAATATCTTCTACTTATATCCCACAATTTAATAAGATTAATTAAAGAGTAACATAAGTACAAAAAAAAGTAAAAACTAAAAACTAACTACGACAAAAAACGACGCAGAAATATATATATTTGAAATGTAGCGGTAACGCTCTTTCCAATGATATCAAATGCGGCATATTAATCTCAAATATTAACACAGCGTTTTACAGCCGCTAGAGTGTGCCACATTAGATTTAGTGACACGTCTATATAGCCTATAATCAGCGGACAACCATCAAGACCTTTCTAACGATACCTCATTTGTGCAGTTCTTACAAGTAGTTGAGGAGTTATGAGGGAACAGATGAACATACATACATAGCTTGTCAAAATCATAACTCTCATTTGGTTTTGCCGTAGTCAGGTAAAGTGTTTGTTTTCATAATATTTTGAACGTAATAATTGCGTTTAAAATCGAACATGAAAGCTTTCTCCCTTACAACACTTAGTTAAAAGTAAATTGAAAATGGAAGTGTAAAATTAAACCGTGGCACCGGCGTCATCAGGCAATCTAGGGATTATTGAGAAGGCTTTTACGACAGCGGTTGATTGGAAACTCTGAAGAGAAGATATTTATACCTACATTCAGTTTATTGAACGTGACTGATAATATTTGGCGCTTATGTGGCTTCGTCTTAATCCGCTTCGTATGGCGTAGGAGCATTTTATTTCTTAATCATTGAGCTGTAACGTATTGCGGCAGCTAAATATGTTTTTGAGCAATGTTTTTTACTATAAGACTGATATTTGGTGTTCTTATTACCTATCTATCTATCCTAAAATGAAAACTGTTTTCCAATTTTTAGTTCGACTTTTCGTTTTATATATAGGTATAGTTTATATTTTTGACTTTTTTTTATTAAATAGGGTGTAAATGAGCAGACGTATCGCATCAGGTGATACGTCACCGCCGCCAATGGACACCACCAGAGGCATCACAAATGCGTTGTCGGCTTTTGGGGGGGGGGGGTGAAGAGGTGGGGGCTTTTGGGCCTCCGGTATCTTCACTCACCCAGCTCTGTTTCACACCGTTTTTTGTGAGGCCGTAGTATCACATGTGAAGTGAACTGTGTCTCTCGCACCGTGATTATTTACCTTAATCTTTTGTTCCATTTGCAAATAGTTTCATTCCAAGGTAGGGCTAGCGTCAGACACGAAGCTAGTCACAAAAGGAATCGTCTAAAATCCTTTCCAATGTTACATGTGCTCAAGAGGCGCTCATAGCCCAGTTGCACTCGGTGATCAGAAACAATCAGCGAGGGCAAGCAACGACGGCGCGGTCAGTACCTGATGGGTGACCGCTGGTGGCATGTTACCATGAGTGTCTCCGTGATTCGGAGGTCACGTTGAGCAGTCGGTCCCGGTTGTTATCATAGGATAAGAGTCGTGAAGCTTAGTTGGAGGCCTTCGGGCGGCTTAAAAACATCCAACGGTAAGATTACGTAGCCACAACGTTTTCTTGCCAGTCCCCAATCCGCACTTGGCCAGCGTGGGGACGTATGGCCTTAACCCTCTCCTTGAGAGGAGACCCGAGCCCAGCAGTGGGACATTATGGGTTGATGATGATGATGTTACATGTGCTAACCTATAATAAAATTGTAAAGATGATGATGAAGTGACTAACGAAAGTGGATGAGATACATTTGAAGCATCCATACAAACACTGAAAGGTACAATAAAATCTGGTCATTTACAGCTCGCCCTTCGCTGAAACATCTTAATCTCTAAGGTACATTAAGTGTTCTGGTGCTATTGCGTACTTTTGCGAACAAAATGTTACTTTGCAATAAAACAGCAAAGGTCTCGCATAAAACAACCCAAATATGGCCGCCGTTCAGCCTTGTGGTGCCATCCAGCGGGCGGACGACGGACTAATGAAGTCTGCATCGGGCTAATGAAGTTTTCTGCTACGGCTAAATTATGCCCTCAACTTAGTTCGACTCGCCCAGGGTAATATGGTTGCAGCGGTATGGAAATGACCGAGTTAATTGTGCACGAGGTTTTCTTCTAAAATAATAAGATTTTACAACAAAACTTGTCTTTATAGAGCCGGTTGAAACTTGTTTCAACTTTTAATGGGGATTATTAAATTAACTTTCCTTAAGTATATTTACTTTATACGCCTAAGCTTATTATTTCACAAGACATCATCATGTACCTGTCATCCTAATAATCCTAAAAACAATAAAGTATATATTATATAAGCGAAGTTTAATCATTCAAACACTACTTTGTTACTTTAAAATATGTACTCAATCTATTTATCTATATAAAAAAACATGAAGCACAATAATGTATATTCGCGTCGTTCTTTTATATGCGTTTATTATTATCAGGACAAGGTTTGTATAGAAAAAAATTAAAGGGATGACAGGAGATGTTATATTTTCTTAGTCCGCTTGGCCGTATAGACTGCGGCCCTGCTGGAAGTTAACATGGGCTTACTAAAATAAGTTTTTCGGTATTTCAGAAAGTATATTGTTAAATTGTATTGAAAAATAAAAGTGTAATAAACAGTTAAAATTATTTGATAAGTAGTTGAGTGATTTAATTGACTGCCTCGGAGGCCCAGCGGTAGCGTACGCGACTGCTGTTTCTGAGGTCTCGGGTTCGATTCCCGGGTCGGATCAAATGTTTGTTTGATCTGCAAATATTTGTTTCGGAGTTTGGGTGTTTTCTGTATATGATATGTATGTATTAACAAAAAAAAAGTATATAAGTATTATATCAGTTGTCTAGTACCCATATTACAAGCTCTGCTTAGTTTGGGACTAGATGGCGTTGTGTGTTAGATGTCGGAAACATTTATTATTATTATTTATTTAATTTCTTTTACATACAATAGCATTTATTGATGATTATTCAGGTACTTTTTGACTTAGAAGTCGAGAATTCACTATATCATACACTTATGTGCCTCTTTTCATCTATTATCGCACTACTTTCTGAAGTGTATAAGAGTCAATTCCTAATACATCCATAATGCATGTCTTACTTTCAGATCTGGCAATGCTATAGGAGCAACGGACACAAATATATTCTGCCTAATGCTAGTGGGAATAGATTCATCCTATTACCAATAAACGTTGTGTAGAAAGCTTGTTTATCTACATATAGCAAAGCTTAATGTTTATATTAGCATCGTTGAACTTCACACGTATGTCTGTATCCATATTTAGGTAAAATTGATAAAGATAGTAATATAGATAGATAGATGATAGATATATTCTACATATTATGCTATATATGTTTACATCAAAACTGCCTCGTTGATTTAGTCGCTAGCGTAAGCGACTTCAGATCAAGAGGTCTCGGGTTCGATTCCCGGGTCGGACTGCTGTTGGGTTTTTCATACAAGAAATTCTTAATAGCAGCACGGAGTATGGAATATGGCGGAGTTCCCCGCCCGTGCCTTGGAGAGCACGTTAAGCCGTCGGTCTCGGTTGTCATTAATATCTATGGCAATCGTTATTGGGAAGTCAGGGCCCCTCAGATATACTAAAAACTAGTTCAACCTTCGAATTCAGTCCACTCACAGGTCCGATGCCAGTTGCTCCGTGTAAAAACTAAAGCAGGTTGAACTAGTAGTCGACACCAAAATCTTGGGAATATTAAAAGCTAGGAATGAGATGTATATATCAAGAAATGCAGGTTTTTCATTACCAACTGTGAACAAGCATTAACATTACTCTTAAATCGAAAACTTTGTGAGTGACGTGATACTTTACAAGACTGCAACTAGCCGGGCGTTTTTTGAAACTAAAGACGAAAGTAAAACTATTTTTATATAATATATTTAGTTAAAAATAAAACAATGCATGCATGGACACTGAATATTCTTTTAAAATGAAATGCCATTTTCTTCACTCAGAAAGCTTAGTGCAAGCAGAAAATATCAGGAAGGTTTTAAGCATAATTGGTTTTTAAGAGAATGACTTTGTGCAGACAGGCGTCGACGTAGATACAAGCTTATTTTCTGGTCCACGATTTAGATCGCTCTATCTTGCTTTTTATCTTATTGAGAAACCGTGGTAACGAAAAGATTCTTAGGATAGCACTTAAGTCTAAAAACTTGCGTTTTTGCTAATTGCGTTTTCTGGAAAAATATATTTAAAAAATATTTTTCCAGAAAACGCAATGCAAATATATATGATTCTCGTGTCGCGTTGGTACTCTGTCTAGTACCTCCGAAACAATATAACCGATTTTTATAAAGTGGTAAGTTAACACCACGCTTAGACCAAAAGGAGCCGAATATAATGAAAAGAGACGCAGACAAATTTGCGTGGGTCAGCTAGTTATGATATAGTTAGAATACGCAGAATATTAAATTGCCTGTTGAGGTTAATAAATATTCCCGCTGTAAATTGCAAAATCAAATTTTAAAAGTGTTTATAAATCGTAATCAATTCCCTTTACGATCTTAATTAATTTATTACTGTCATCATCATCATAAAGAGATTGCTTAGTAATATTAAAAATTGTAAAAAATTACCAACCTTTTTACTTGAGTCAAACGGTCAAATGTCAAATTTATATTATAATTGAGCTAGTTTCGAATTTAACAAAATCTGTTTTTCTCGACTACGGCTAAGCCAAAAGGAAGATTACTAGTTTTGTCAAACTAAACAGCTGAACGAACGAACGTTTTAACGAATGAGCTGTTAACAGACGTAACAATGCCCTCGGTAACAAAGGCTATACAAATTTTATCAGATTGTAATTTATAAACCTTTTTGTTTCTTAAGGGCCTTTAATGTTTTTACATCGGTATACATTCTAGAGTTAAACTCACTTACTGCTTGATGATGGCATTATCAAAGGTTAATCTTTACCATGCCATGCCATGCCATGCCATGCCATGCCATGCCATGCCATGCAAGTTAAACATATCCTTTTCACTACAATCTTTAGGTCGGCAGACAGACTAGATATTCTATATTTGCACATTTATTGGAAGTATATTAACTGGAGAACTCCGTTTGAAATTCAACCGTTTATATATCTTGATGTTTAGTATATATAAATCCTTAACAAGTTTATAAATTCGAAAGTAACTCTATCTCTATGTTAGTTCACGGCTAACCCACTGCACCGATTTCAATGAATTTTAGCAAGGAGATAATTTTATTCTTGAGGAACGATATAGGCTCCTCTAAACCACAATAACCAATATAGCCAAAAGCTATATATTTGTTTAATGACAGAACTAAACACATTGTTGACTTTTAATATCTATTTTGATATAATTTTCTACCAAGTCTCACATATTTTATAATAAGTAATTTGGCTGCTGCACTTCTTTTGTATTTCTACAATTTTATACAAAATACTATACTCTTACATTGTAAAGTGTAAAAACCTTTCTTGCAATTTGTTTTATAATTACATTTCTGAACCGACTTTTAATACATATTGATATCAATTATTATATTTCACTTAAAATATTTCTCGTATAAAGCATTTATGTAGTTCTACTGCTTCAAAGTATTATATTAGGACATAATAGCGTGTATTGAACAAAGCTATAATATATTTCAATGAAAATTTGTCATAAGCAGGATGTTCGATGACAGTGTCTCGCTACATACCGGTATACGTGAACTTCTTACCAACTAAAGCGGTTAAGTATTACACTGACGGCGAAAAGACGTTTATCTTTTAGCAACATTGTAAGGTAGCTCAGTTTTATTTACTTCAAAGTTTATAGCGATTTTACAAGGAAACTACCAGATTTTTCATTTTATAGCTTTACGAGTTTCCTTTTAAAAAGGGTTTTAGAGAAAATGTTGTATTTATGACCATTTTATTACACCAACAAAGCCACTCGGGTTATTCAATATTCATTATATTTTGTTTATAGCTCATCATAATCATTAAAAGTAACTCCACTTACTTATTTCTTTTAAACCAAGCCATCAGCCGCCTATTTGTTATCATCTAGAGAGTGCTTGTGCCATGAGTTTTATTAAATCTATACTGATGTGTAATTTTAGATAAGTAATTTATTAACATTTTCATGTTTCCAATTATTTCCACTACGAGGAAACCCAACATACCAGCCGCATGCAGTTACATATTTCCTGTTTCCCATCACTATTCTTTGAGCACTATAAAGTATTTTTAGTATTTTTCTTTTACTTCTTAAATTTCACAAAAAAACCTATAAAAAAAAACAAACATTAACAAATCAATTAATTACTTTTAACCAAACATACACTTTTTATGACTGTCTCCATCCTTACAACTACAGCCCTCACATTGAAATAAATGCTAGCGACTTTTCTGTTCATTAAAAATATTGGAACGTAAGCAAAAGGAGTGCCGGCTCTGGCCGAGCTCATCAGCTCAGTTAAGCTTTAAAGAGATTTCCTCTCTTCAAATTAGTGCTCAGTGTTTCCAGGAACAATTATTGAATCATTGCACAGTGATTGACAATCTGAATCGCTTAACAATTACAAATAGGCTTACTATTTAATAAATAATTATGGTTGATATATAGGGTATTTGTTACAGAACCAAGTAATATGTTTTATTATGTATGTATATGAATTCTCGTGTCACGTTGTGGCTCAGGAGGAACTCTGAAACTATCTAACAGAGTTTCGTATTTTTTTTAATGTGTGTTTTGCTGGCGCCCTTAGGATAGTTAACATCATGTTGAGACCAGTAGGAGCCGAGAACGATTGAAAACAGACGCAGATGAAGTTGCGTTTGTTAGTTAGCAAGCGTTCTCCAAGATGTAAATGTATACTTATGGGTGTGTGCTGTAAGTGCTAAAGAATTAGAAATATAATACTTTTTCCTCGTGAACACAATTGGGTTGCTAAACTCTAAGCATTTATATAAAAGTGTTAAATAAGGTAATCAAATGTAAGCATCAATTGAAAACTTATAATGTGTTTTTGTAATTAAATTATTTGACAAAATCAATTAATGAGGACGTAAAAAGTAATTATTGTAATATAACTACATTCGCTAATTAAACCTGTTACGTCATTAGCTTATAAACAAGTTGGCACGTGTCAGTTGATATCCTATAATACATATAATATATAAATCTGTTTTTCTGTCCAATATTCAAGGAGCTATCAGTAAAAGTACGTAGTTGGTTTAGCTAGACACTGATAATTCACAAATACATCGCTGTTAACAAACGTTCATTTAACATTTGCGGCTCAAACAGTAGCTAATATATTCAGTAGGATGGTTCACTAGCTCCCCGGCATGGCCTAACACAATTGTCCACAGATTCATCACAATAGCGTTAATTATTGCGGCTCCTGAGCGCATTACGCGAAGATAAGAGGTATTGAATTATTAGTCTAGAATGTGAGTAGTGACATTCAATCTTCGATACAAATAAATAAAATTAGTGTAAGTAATACAAGTAAATGAGCGTCTATTTGTAATGTTAAGATAACCGTTTTTTTTCTAATTAAAAATGTATGTATACACGGTATATATGCTAAAGATTTTTTTTTTAAAAATTATTTTTTCTTTCTCTCTGTTTGTTCCTGCTATTTCCTAGAATGGCTGGACCAATTTGGACGATACTTTAACTGGCAGATAACTGAAGATATAAGGAATAACTTAGGCTACTTTTTTAGACTATCTTTGTCCCGCGGCGTTACCCGCGGTTGTTGTTGTACCACGGGTAGTACCGCAGGGCTTAGCTAGTTTGATATATGATGTTATCTCAAAGAACTATGTGTTAAGTTACTTATTTAATTCATATTTAATGTTATAACTTAAAAAATAAATCTGTATGTCTGTCTGTCGGTTGTGCTTTCATGTCTAAATTACTAAACTAATTTCATTGAAGTTTGGCATGGTTATACTTTGATTCTTGAGGAAGAACATAATTAGTCTTTACCTTTTCAACAGCTATAGGAGAGTTTTTCACATAGTTATGTCTTGGTATTTTCTTTCTAGATTATATCTAGTTAGCCGCGGCCGTATTCAGTCGATTTGTGCCCGAAATAACCATCTGTAATCCAATATCACCGACCAGTGACGGTGATATTCGAAGAAAAGATTGGGTCGATAATAGTGATGACAAGGAAACGACTGTTGAGCAATAAAAAAGGGAATTTAAATTCTGACGGGTTACAATCCAATTTACAGTAGCGAGCGGTAGTTTGTACATTTTAACTAATTCTTGACATCAAAACACGATAAAAATTTAGATAATTAATGTGAGTTTACTTACATTGTTGCTCACATAATGTCCCACACGTAAACAAACGGTCTCAACCAACAGTCCAGAGTACACAGTGTTTCTTTTGTTTCTATCTGGACTAAATGTGAGTGTGTGCATAGCGCCCTCTGTGGACAGATTTGATTTTCAAACAGAGGCCCTCATCCATTACGCCGAGAGAATTATAATTATGATGTCAAAGCCCTCCCAAACACTCGAACATTACTGACAAGCAACGATTTAAGTGCTTTGCTTTGGAGGTACATATTTGCACTGAGAAAAGGAAATTTTATAACTTGAAATGTTCTAGAATAAGTTACATGAAGAACAAAATAATTTTCGCTTACATAACTGTATTTTTATCTAGACTAGGTTTGCTGATTAGAATAATGTAAACTGGGTAATAGCAAAGTTGAAAGTGTTTAAAAGTGTATTCTGTGGAAACAATGACGTTATTCGATCACGTAATTGCTCTTCGAAAATTGAGTTAAATAAAATATTCATGAATTTATTCTCTGGTCGTTTGAAGATCGGTTCCTTGTGTTTCATTAGAGGATTTTTCCATTAAATATTATCGTTACGAGACTTGTAATTTTTATGATAAATATAATTATTTCATTTCTGCATGGGTCTTACGATATGGTACATTACTAAAGTTAATAAAATACATAATCGCATAACTCCTGGGAGTTAAACAAAAATGAACAGATAATTTTCACAAAGCAAAACATTTCGTCCGAGTTAGGTGTCACTTGTAACACTGTGCGGTCACGGCACAACAACTTCGTCCAGCGCTTTTTTATTGCGTCAACTGTGGCTAGCCCGGAAGTCACACATTACGTGGAATGAAAATGTTTCACCAGGGTAGTTTTAATTTTGGTTTGAAGCTTTATTTCCGGATAGCATTGTTGTTTGAAACGAAGTTAAATTTATGTATCGCAAATAGCTTTTAAACCAGCTCAAAAATTGATAGTTAAAAAAGAGTTATCCTCGGAGACTGTAATTGAAATTTAAGTGCTAGTAAAAACATTAAACATGAGTTATAGTAATTATCTATAGACGTCGTATAATCTCACATTTTGAAAGAGTTTTTACAGTTGTACTAGTTTGTGTAAAATAATTTGTACTTCAAATATAAAACGAAGCGCCCAGTAGGCAGGCTGGTGCGAGTACCTGTCGACATGTACATTAAAAGCTTACGCTGAAGGGCGTAACTTTTTCGTGAAAGTTAGCACTACTACGTGAACTACTATGCAACTTTAAGGTTCTTTCAATATATCAATATAATATCTTTCAATATATATTTACGTATATTGACTCTTTGTTTTTTGTGAATATTATTAAAAACAATTATTTCTTTGTCATTAAAAAACTCAAAAATGCCTGCAATACCTGCAATATATATAAAAATTTTAGTTTTATATCTCAAGTAACTAATTAGTATTTTGGAACTATAGTCTTTTAATGACGTATAGCTGGGTTGAAACTAATTTATTATTTACGTAATTAGCATTAATATTATTGCAATATTTTACTAAACATTGTGTTTGCAATACTACACTATACTGTGCTGTTCTCCTCGTGTCGAATTTAATCACAGGAATTAAATTTGTGTAAGCTTTTTCTTGCCTTTTGTCCTAATTTAAACAAAGAAATGTCATTTCAGTAGCAATCTTTTCATCGTATTGTACCCTTTACGCCGTGTGTTTGGACATAAATTACCATTATCTGCCAACTTCATCTGCACATTAGAGTTTTAAATGAGGCCTTAGTGCAAGCTCTTGCTTTCTATTGGCTGATTGTGCGTGAATAATGGTCACCGTGGCGTTTACCGAGATAGTGTCAGTTTTACGAGTGAGGTGTTTTTACTGCAGCCATGTTATTCTGTCGATAAGGATGTTATAGTGGCTCATATTGTTATTTAATGGTGATCGGATTTCGTTGTGCCCTTTACTGGACAGATTCATAGTTTTATGATTTTATTTCAAAGTTGATTAATGCTTTCAATACCGTTTTTGTTAATCTGTTTTCTTGTTTTGATGTTGTTTGAACGGAAACCGAGTATTTCTAGTTTTTTGGATCTGACCAATATGAAGAATAATATAAATTGGGTTATGGACTAAATAACTTTATTATAAGTATCTTTCTTACATTCAAATATACATCTCCATAACATTTTGAAGTACATGATAAAGATAAACAACAATATATATTTAAAAACATAAAAATAGACCACCGTTAGGTTATTACAAGCTTTGACTGGCATCAGAGCCTTGATCCAGCTGTCTAATGTGAGCCCCTTTAGGTGTTGATCGAATCTCTTGGCTATCAATCCGTGAACAGACCCAACTACCTGAACAATAATCACCGCATCTACATTCCACATATCCACAATCTCGTTAGATAAATCCAAATATTTCATTTGTTTTCTTTTTCAACTTTCACGAGAGTCTCGTCATAAGGAACGGCGATGTCGACAATCATTGCGCGGCGCTCTAATCGATCTATCACCACAACATCAGCAACAATAGTTCTATCTATGATAATAGATAAATCAAAACAACGTAGCATGACCATTCTCGAGAACTGGGTCGGGCACATACCTGTAGTATGGCTCCTCAGAATTCACAAACTTGTATTGTATGTTGATGTACTATTCTGGCTACTTGGTTGTGCCTATACGAGAATAATCAGAAATAATATACCAATAGATTCTCCGGGACGGTGATATGCCCGACAGATATCAACCGTACAATCCTTTAGGATATACTACCGATAATTATTCGTCATGATAACTTCGCCCATAATCGCGCAAACAAAACCTTCGGTTTCTCCGAAGAGATGATCATACCGTAGCCAGAAGGTCGATGCTTTGAAGTCTATATCGGACCCATTAAGGGCCTTGGAGTCCCATGGAGTTCTTTGCTCTTCCATACCTCCCTGCAATCATTTGTACTAAGTACATTTACCCATGTCCAGTGCGAACCCGGTATCCACTGCAACCACAGTTCGATGCACTCATACATCAGTATGTGAAAAATATTCTCTAAGATTGTTCATCTCGCGGTTTGTAGGGTTTTGATATTCAAAAGTCATCGACCCTCAAACTTCCGCGGGTTATAAAATCTCATAATCGCTGAACGTGGTTGGTGCATTCGAAATGCAGTTAACAATGTACGGACTATCAAGGGTATCCAATTCGGACTGAGTCCATCCAAGTACTTCGAAGGAATACATCAGAATAAGCATGACCCAACCATTATAAGCTTGCACCTTGTTACCCCTTTGATAAAAGACTTTTTAGTACTTAGTACTTTTTCAGGCGGCCAAAGAAATCATTATTATTATGCTTTAAATGTAACTGTTCTGCTGACCCCGAGGATGGTAAAAGACTCCAACGTTTTATCTTTCAATAGACCCACCGTCACTTTGTTTTTTTACTTTACATCCGTTTAGTTAAGTTAGGTAAGTTATTTTATGATGAAAGGTGTGGGTATACTCAGAGTCATATAAATTGCTTCCCAAAACTAACGAAGTGAAAAATATAAAATCAAATGATACTGTAGAAAATTTGAAGTTAAACGTAAAAATAATTGGTTTCCAGCGTTAAAGTTTTTATACTTAAACGTGTTAAGATAAACATATTGTTTTACCTTCGTTAACATAAAGCTGCTTAACTTTACATAATTAGCGTAAATTAATCAATGCTTGCCTCGGAGATGAGGACATGCCAGTTTCAGTTAAGTCGGGTACGCTCCGGTAATCTTAGGTGTTAGAACTTCTTTGAAGAATTATGTTTCAGTGAGTTTCAAATATTCTACGTAAACATTTCTAGTGCGGTAATTTGAGCTTAATTTGTGGGAACACCAAAAGATTTAATTCCGAATTTAAAGTTTTATCTCATTATCTTAAAAAATAACTTTGTGTTATAATATTTATTTATTAATACTCTTAGATATATTAGGAATTTAGAAACTCGGTATTTTGATTTTTTTCTTTTTCTTTGTGTACCTATCATGCAATCAGTCTGACTGTGCTATCAGCAGATGTTGTGTAGTAGGCATATGTTTTAGAGTGTGAGAACTCCCAGCGGAGCACACCCCGTATTTCATAAGGTCATCCAGGTATTAACGATCCTACTCGTCAAATATGTCTCGTTTCTTTAGTCGACGAGCTGTTTCTGAGCTATCCTGTAAGCTGGTTTGGATGTTTCAGAAGTCGTGATTTGTTCCGGGAGCTATGGCTGTTGACCACTTCTTTAATCGTGGGCATGTTTAGGATTTTATGTATTTCCTTTGCTGTAATGAACCATGGCGCATCAGCCACTTGTTTCAAGACTTCTTTACTTTCTATGGTCAAATTCGTCAAATGGCTTCTTTCTAGAGATTGCACAAACGCTTTTGACTTCTGATTCTGCTCGATTGCTCTTTCAATCAAAAGAGTGTTGGAGCATCGGAGGTCGAGTCGTACACGCTTACTCTCGCCTTAGAGTCCGCTTTGCCGACGAAGTGACTGGCGGGTTCTCACGTCGTTCTTTCATTAACCCTAGTGTCCTCTCTGAAAGTTTCGACTTCATGCCTGTACGCTGCATCTGACAAATTCTCTTACCTTCATTCCTGAGGATCTAGTGAGGAGTTGGATAAAGTCTCACTTAAATTAGGGCTACCTGATTTTATAAATTGGTGAACTAATAAGTTAGGTTACTTAAAACTAGGTGACGACTCAAGCGTAGGTACATGGTAATGTAAAAATAATATTTTTTAAATATGAAATACGTCCAAATATCGCTCCTATTTGTATAAAAATTTAATCAAAGTTACTAGTTTTCTTTAATCACTGAAACGTATAAAAGTCTAACAAAGGTTTAATCGCTTTTCACAACAAAATAACTTTGAACAATGAAGTACACGAAGCTCGAAACTATAAAATTTGTGTTATTTATAGTTCACCGTGAGCACTTTGGCCAAGTTTTGCAAATCGGCTCACTGGGCGTGAGAAGTTTAATATATTACTACAAATAACTGATGGCAGACAATCGAATCCTACTTTTTATCGCTACAGTTGGGTAATTGGAAAAGTTTAAGAATATTGAGCGATGGGAATATTTAAATAAAATTCAAAGGTTCCTTTCTTTACTCGAAGCACATTTAAGTTTTTAATTTGTTAAAGGGGAGAAAGTTGTACTGGGACCTTTATAGACTTGTTTAATTTTACAGTTTGTTTGAAACTTTTGAGTATTTAATTTTATTAATTCCAATTGAAATTGTATTTATTATTACGGACACTCATTTTATAAAATGATTTTTCCGTTTACAACCGATAAATATAACTTCAAGAGTAACTTTATAGGGCCGATTTGCAATTCACCTGTTACAATCACAAACTTAACGAGTGCAACAAAACTTTTTATATTATTTGATTTCCTTATTTCATACATAAAAAAAGCCCTTTAATTAAAAACGTCCTTGAGCCTTTCTTTTGACTAGATGATGCAATTTTTTTTGTGATAAGGTGATGTATCACCTGACGGTAACCGATTACCGGTACCCATGGACAATGGACACCAGAGGTGTCATAAGTGCATTGCCGGCCTTTTAAGAAAAAGTACGCTCTTTTCTTGAAGGTTTTAGGTCTTTTGGTCTTCATTCCACTGTTTTCTTGTGCGAGGCAAGAAACTCCAGGAAAAGCGCACAGTTGTAGTCCACACTAAACATCCAGATTATGAAGATGAAATTTTTGTCGCGTTGGACGGTGGCGTAAAGAGGCAGCAAGAATCAGTCTGAACAATTTCTCGGCGCACTCCCCATGGTATACTCCATGGCATGGATGCACAGTACTTAGGTCATAATCATATTACAAAAGCGTGTGATTTATTTGATAGTAACATAAACTGTAAGCAACTTCATCTTGTAGCGGGTACCTTGTTTAGTAATAACTAAAGTTGAACTAACAACTGCATTGTTAAACTACACCAACAGCATAAATTTTTACATACTATCACAGAGTCCTAATCACACACCTAAACTTCTAAAGGGTCATATTCTTTGTACTTTATTATGAAATGTAAGATTTCTATAGCTTCACGCACCCACGTACGTGAGACTAAAAAGACGTTCCATGTAGGCTTTACGACCTACACAGAACCTTTGAAGTTATTCTTGGACATTAATGTATATTAGAATCTGTCCACTGACATGTTGAAAAGGGTAACATTATCAAGTACATTAGCTAAAGCGTTTGCTTTATTATGAAATAAGAATTTCTGATAGAGTTTGGCATAAAATATGCCTAACTTGCCAATAAAGTGAATAAATAAATAGTTTTAACTTAATTCTTAAATTTTTGGATATAACAGTTGTTTTACAGACGAAGATGTTCTATACAATAAGTGAGTAAAGGTTTTATCTTCTGCCTCTGTCGAATATTTTTATACATATTATAAATAACTAATGAATGTCTGAGGCGCTCATAGCCCAGTTACACGACCCATCCCGGTACTGAACACGCAACGACGGTGCGTTCAGTGCCTGGATGGGTGACGGCTGGTATGTTACCATGAGCGTCTGCGTGATTCGGAGGTCATGTAAAGCAGTCGGTCCCAGTAGTTATCATACTATAATATTTGTGATGCTTAGTTGGAGGCCTTCGCGCGGCTTAAAAACATCCAACGGCAAGATATGTAGCCGCAACGTATTCTTGCCAGTCCTCAACCCGCACTTGGCCAGTGTGGGGATGTATGGCCTTCACCCACCCTGAGAGGAGACCCGAGCTCAGCAGTGGGACATTACGTCTGGTTGCAAACGTATAATCCAAATTCTTAAATATGTCAAGTAATCTCGTATACGCTTTAAGTATTTTAATATGCTATTGTAATGTAAGTACCGCATATAATTAAGTAACAATAAGCATTTATAACCTTCAAAATATCATAATACATAACATCTCATAACATTTAAATAGTTCAAGTTTGAAAACTCAATTTTAATATGTAATAAAATTCTACAACAACTCGGTTGACTAAATATAAAATCGACTAAAGTAGAGTGGAGTGGAGCACCGTCGATAATATACGATGTCGACAAGTCAATCGAGTGAGTTAGTTCCAGCTCGGTAACTGGAACACTGGGCGATATTAAATTCTCGCGTGGCTCATTAGTCGTTGTTCCAAGTGAGGAGCACTGGCTCACTGTGCACCGGGATATGTGCTCTCTCGAATAAAATATTATGAAAGGCTACACCTTTAATAATATTTTTTTGCTTAGCTTCTTATATTTCCGCTTCCAAAATTGGTCAAGTATGGTTTAGGTGTGGTTTAAATATCATCTATGGACTTTGAAAGCAGTGAAAATTAGCTAGTAGTATTATTGTCATAAAATGAATCACTTTTAGGGTTCCGTACCTGAAAAGGAAGAAACGGAACCCTTATGGGATAACTTTTTTGTCGTCTGTCTGTCAATCATCAAGATCTTTATTCTCAGAAACGTGTGGAGATATCAATCTGATATTCATATCAAATACTCAGGTCTACTGTCCCTTGGAGCTGTGAAAGCTCTATAGGATTTGATTCCCTTGCAATACATTTGCAACACAAACAAGGGTACATTTCCAGTGCGTAAAAACGAATATATACAAAGATTTAGGTATTCAACAAAATCGAAGACCTCAATCACAACACAAATTATTAGAAATGTATACAACCTTGGGTGTACGTACACAATAATGTATAAGTGTACACCATTAAATATACATCAGATGTTACGGTACGACTGGCACAGTAGGCAGCGTGCGCACAAATAACATTTTATATTCCGCAGATATGAGACTCGAATATTCAAAGGGAGAGCTCTAAATTAGGCTCTGCAAAGTTGTACTTTATTCATGCACTCATGCTCCCGAACTGAACCGAATACTCTTTTATTTGTGTCTGGTGGGTGAATACTGTTTGATTTGGACGGTAATTACCTACTTGGCTGCTCTGGAGAGTGTTTTTTTAGAGTCTTAACGTTCTGGGTGTTTTGGAGCTCTTTGACGCTGGTTTAATATCTATGTTCATTTTGTGCGTCTTATTTAAAATTGATTGTTTTCAGACAAAAGTGTAATGCTTCTTTTTTACAACCCTCGGTCGCAATTAGGAATATATCCTATGTTGCAGGGGATTTACAAACATACAAGAAACGAACACTAATAATATCTAAAGTCAAAGCAACAGTTTGTGGATTTCACAAAATGCTATCCCACAGGGTTTGTGCCCACAACACTTAAAGGAATATTTTATCACAATTTTATTACTTCCGAGTTACCTAAATATCTTCTATCATATCATATAAAGTTTTACTCTCGTTTGGCACTCGATGCAACTTGATGCGACATTCTTGAATTAAAATTACTGGTACTTATTCCTCTACTTTATTTATGTTTATACATCAAATCATCAATCAATCATTAATCAATCGAAGGTTAATTAACTCATCTCTAATTTTGTTGTTTATTATGTAATAGGAGCCTAATGATCAGGCGTATCGCCTAATGGTAAGCGATTACCGCCGCCCCTGGACACCCGCAACACCACAGGCGTCACAAGTGCGTTGCCGCCCTTTGGGGGATGAGGGGTTAAGGTATGAAAATCCGTTATCCTCACTCATTCGGTGAAACGCGCGTTTCGGCAAAGCAAGCGCTGATCCACACTTGCAATGAAGATTTTAAAATAAAACGTTTGAACAATGGAAGTCCAGCTTACCCTACTGCTAATTGTCATATCAATAATGAATACTTAAGCATATATGTTCTAGTGATAAGAATCTTTGTAATGATAATAGCTTTACACATTTATAATAATAATGATTTGGCCGTGTGTGAGCACAGCTGTCCCATCGCGAGCCTGTGTCGTGGTGACCAGTTGCTGATAAACATACTTAATATTTCTAAATATATATCAATCAATCAATCAACCAACAACCCATAATGTTCCACTGCTGCGATAGGGTTTCCTCTCAGGAAGGGTTAAGGCCATACGTCCCCATGCTGACTAAGCGCGGGTTGGGGACAAATATACGAGTATTATACAGAAAAATTACACAAAAACATAAAGAAAAGCTGTTCTGTTAATAAAGCTAGAAGGTACTTATCTGAAAACTACAATTAAACGTCCTGATGTTAAATTTGAAATTAGATAATGTTTTATTTAATTTTCAACCGACTTCAAAAAACATCAAGTTTATCACTCAGGTATATACTGCGTCAGCATATCAAAAAAAAGCTGGAATTTTTTTTCTTTAATAATACTAAAGAACACTACCAGTGTACCATAAGTAATAAAACAAATCCTGTGTGTCAAAATGAAATGATGTTGAAAAAATTTTTTTTTAATGATCACACATCGAAACAATTTTACTGAACATTATTTTTATCTTTATGAAAACATTATTGAATACAAATGAATTTTCAGATTAATTTAATAAAATTTAGAATTTTCGCTGAATCCTCTAATGAGCTTAGGCGACAAATTATCGCGATGATGAAAAGATTCAGCCGCCTTTGAGGATTTACTTAATGCCGTTGACTCTTAATTATCTGTCAACGAAAAAATGTTCTGTAATATCATAGCATTAAGGCTTATATTATAATATCTATATATAGAACATGAATACACTATTACATAAAAGCTAGGTTTATTCGAATATTGATATATTTTATTTATTTATTTTATTATTTTTTTTTATTTTTTTTTATATATTTTTTGTTTATTGTTTGTATTTACAAACATCTTATTTATGTAGACATTTTCTTAAATTTAAGCTAGGACTAGGACTATCTCGCAGAATTTATTTCGTGTGTATGGTGTTTACGATTATTAATAAAAGATAATCTTTTGGGAAGTTTTTCTATTACATTAGTTAAGGTCACTACTTGTCTTCGTGAATTTAAACATAGTCGAGAAAACCCAGACGGTGACCTCAGGCCCTACTCGTCTACAATTGCATTACCTAATGAAAATGCAATTGGGTGTAGAGGGGCTATTGCGTGAGAAATATCGCTCACAGCTATTTCTTCCAGGTTAGCTTGGTTTGGATGTTGGGTGTTTATCATTTTAAGGAAGTTTATACTGCTAACACACCATCAGATGAATGTTTAATCAATAAATAAATATAAAAAAACACAAGTTTTCGACACAGTTGTTTGTTAAGATTTCCTGAAAATGCGATTGGCATTGCTTGTTGGTTCCGTTCTCGTTAGGAAGAAATTAAAAAGCGGTTTTGTATTATCCATCACACAACAGCTAGAAAAAAATATAACAAGACAGCCAAGATTTACCTCCATATTACTATGTTTACTACTATTTTTAGGCCGCCCGTGAGTTTTTTTATGTTAAAAAATTCTGGTACCCCTGTGCGCCCATCAGTGTCTACCTATTACAGTTGGAGGGGACTATTTTGAACTAAGTAATAAACATACTTTGTCCATGTAAGTGCCATCAAATTTCAATCTCCGAAATTGACTTCAATTCCAGTTTCCACTACGTAGGTAACGCTTCAATTATTTTTGTATCATTATCATTACCAACCTGGTATATATATTTCTGCAGTTACTATAGTACAGGCCTGTCCAGTTTGCGATCACAGAGCCGTGTGTAAGATGTGTGGAGTTATTATTATTAAATATTAATGTTCCCCAACAACTGGATTAGCTGAAAATTGTTAGGAGGATTTTATTTCAGAAACAAACAAACATTGTTCCTCAGACGACAGAAAGTTGCAAGTAGGTACACAAGCCAATTCCCTGATGTAAAAGCAGTAATATATCAAATATAACGAACAGGAGGCAGATGACACTTTACTGCAGCAGTGGGATTGCCCTTAGCCTTATCATGTATCACGTTATTTGTGTATAACGAGGACGGTTTCAATGTATCATATCACAACATTATGTAGTCAATTAGGTAGTCAATCTGTGTACTAATGATGTCACAGTGACTTTCTAAATAACAAATGCAAAGACTCTTGTAAAGTGTTAACAAATATAAATAATTTTGTTTCTTTTCTGAATTCACTTCATCAAAAATGCCGATGTAGCAACAAATATTTCAGGAAGCGTGAAATAAATTCCGAAATATTTTGGTCTCCATAAGAATGAGTTTTCATCCTTATTTTTTACCTGAAGTCGCTGAGTTGAAAGAAAATAATGTACCTCGGTGTTAACCGAATTGCTTTATTTCGGGAGGTTTCGAACAATCCACATTAAATGTTTCTAGCGATCATACCAAAGGAACTACATTGGTTTGAATTCTGTCGTTTTCATCACTAAACTGAAATTCACTAAAATTTGCTGTTGGATGATATACTTTAATCTCATCTTAGTAATTTAAATAATTTTAATTATGTTACAGTAAATTTTACTTTTTAAAGTAACATACAAGAGTTTCTTTTTGATTAAAGTTTATTTGGTACTGAACTAAACACAGTGACAGTTGAGATGTGAGATATCGAAAAATGGACTGTAAGTAGACAAGCCTAAAGTATATAATCCAACATCAAATGTTAGTAAATTTTAGTTTAGTGAAATACCACCAATGTAGAGTAAAATATAAAAGTAAAACATAACAATGTCATGTGATAAGCGACTCTTTCAAGTAATTAAAATTTGAATAGAACAACGAAAAAAGTATCACGATAATTGTCGAAGCCCACGAATGACTCCCTGGTCTCCCATAAATAAACAAAATTTCACCCAAATTCCAAAATTTTCCAGGAATCGCATTTTACGTTTATTTCCCCAAAGGCTGCTGCTGCGTCGCAATCACAAGCGCATGATAAATTTTCTCTTTGTCGGCAAATCTTATATAGGTATATGAGATGTCGTGTTGTGACGCCATGAAGACAATTTATGGGGTACAGCCACACGAAGTGTCTCTTGGTGATATTCACACAGAAAATTGTTTTTATTTTTGTAGTTGTATGTAGTGACAACTATATGTTCTAATGCTAATTTTTTATATCTTATAAATGTAAATTTAGTTTGACCAGCTAAACTATGAACAATTTAATGATCATTTTCTTTGTTAACGTAATAACAATACAAAACACAACATATCAAAACCTAACGGGATATTTTAAAATATTTACGAATAAAGTATTTTACTTACTTTAAACCAGTGACATCTTAAAGAATATATACCCCTAAATAAATATATAGTAATATATACCCATAAACAAACGTGAGACCCTGATCTAATCGATTGAAAAAATAATAATGAAATTAGATTCCATATCAAAAAATATAACCGATGCGAGCGATGTTATATTCGTACAAGATTCAATTAATGTATTATCTACACTCGTTGTTTTTCCGTCGGATTGTACTACGATGATTTATAGGAACAAACAGATACACAACACAACATGACCGAACATCGTTTGTTTAATGAAATTTGTTTTGAGATTGTTACCGAATGGTTTGGTTTAAATTTGTATTGCTGTGAAGCTACAGACGAAACAAAATGTGAGTATTGGGATATATTTTTTGGGATAAATATTAGTAAAAAAAAACTGTCGGGTAAATTAAAACATTAGTGTTAGTCTATCGGTTAAGGTCGTGTCGTGATCTACAGGGGTGTATTCTTGGATCGTAACTGAAGAACATAAGGTATCTGGTCTTACTTTGCCTGGCTTTCGGGACTTCTCTTTCGAGCTGAGTTTTATATTGTTCGTCATACTTTCGAAGAAACAACACATTTAAAAGGTACGATGTATGAGTGCCTCTACTTCAGCTGTGAATTTAATGTAAAACCCAAGCATTAAGTAGTACGTACCAGTTCCAGTTCTCTATTATTTGTCAGTATACAGGTATCCACAACTATTTTGAGAAGGAGAACAAATTTATTTTTATATTGTAGTCATGATTAGTTTACTTTAAACTAACTACATATCTTTATTGCGAAGTTAAATTTTAAGACTACGTAACATGGTTCAAGTGAAATCCTACCCCAGCACGTTAGCTTTTGTAATAAAAAGCTCCTTTAAAGTTACCTTGATTGCCTGCCAACAAGGCATGTATAGAGGCAATAGAACGCTAATTCCCACGATTCTGATATATGGACACTATTGCAATGCGAGTGAACTTATTAGCTTATAGCATCCACTTTAAATATCGGGAAAGGTTCGAGTCATATTCACAAAATTACACATAAATTACACAGGACAACATCACTGCAAGGATAAAGACATTTAAAACAAACCCAACTTGCCTGGCCGGCGAGGTTTTGTAGTCCGGAATCTCTTACCTAACGAGAGGCAGGTCCAGCAGTGCACTATTAAATGCTAATTGATTACGATTATCCTTGACTTCATGGTGCTAATCTTCACTCATTTAACATTTTAGTTTCCAAAATAAACTTGATTATTGTCCCTGTTTGTCATTTTCACAGTTTTATAAGTTTCTCTCGGTACTTTGAAGGTCAATAACATCTAAGTTTTATTTTATCCTGTAATATTAAACCTCTCCGTCTAGACTTACTTGCTTTCTTACCCTTTAATATTCTTTAAAAAGACAACTTACTGTATCTCGGGAGTCATATAAAGCGATGTCGCGACCACGTCAACTTCTATACCAACTTAGTACTGAGCTCCATCATCATCAGATCAACAACTTGAACCAATCCGACATCTCACCGGTCTTCTGAAAAAGATGTTGATCGTCATAGAATGTTTATACGTGATATAGGTGGAATAATAATTAATTAATATCTTTATTAACATTAAAGAAGAATTCTTTGTGCGCATTTTTAAACAAACGTGCCCAGACATGTTAAACATTTAATATTTATATGAAGAAGTGAAGTGAAGAGAGGGTCGGACTCGCGCACCGAGGGTTCCGTACAAACCGATTTCTTCACAATTTTTCCTTTGTCTGAGCTATAAGTCGTGCGTTTTCTACCAAATTTCAAAATTTTGAGTTTATGGGAAGTTCCCTGTAGGTTTTGATTCTCTTGCGAGTGTCAAGGGTGCAGCATAAACGGCTGTATTTTTGGATGATTTTGGTTTAGAAGTTGGATTTATTTACAGCTCCAAGGGATAGTAGACCTGATTATTTGATTAGAATTTCAGCTTGATACTTCCATGATATATATATATATATATAT
>PKRV01000270.1:246155-439226 GCA_003709505.1 Hyphantria cunea
ATATATATATAATGTATATATATATAATGAATACTTCCATTCCTGAGAAAAAGGGTCTTGACTGACACACAGACGGACAACAAAGTTATAGGATATAAGGGATCCGTTTTTTTTGAGGCACCGAACCCTAAAAATTGCAGAATATTAAAAATTATTGCTATATTATAATTTGGGCTGTAATGGTGGAAACATCTATAAAATGATGACTCAAGTAATCTCTGCTCGATGTATAAAAGACACTTAATAAAGATCTATTTTTTTTAATGCGATAGGGGCCAAACACCAGTAACATCAGAGGCGTCATAAGTGCGTTACTGGATTTTGGGGGATGGGGAGGCTGATGGTGGAGGGGTTGAGGTCTGGTCCTCTGGTGTCCTCGCTTACTCGGTGAAGCACAGCGCAGGCACTGTTTCAAACCGGTTTTTTCTGAGGCTGTGGTATCACTGCACCCTGGGATGCAGGGGCCATGCCAAAGCGTGGCTTTCCCACGATATTTGTCAGTCAAACGGCTTTTTATTTGGATCTCTGTAATCACAAGACTTTAATTATTGTGTAAATGTGTTTTTAGTAAAATATTGCCTACTTCTTGATATATCAAATTGGTGTTTCTAACTTGATATAAATAACTGTGTGTGTAATAAGCACATACTGTAATCTATTTTTGTGCTAAATATCATCCAGATCGGTTCAGCTGTTCTGATTAGATTGAATAAAAAACATCATCCTGACAATTTCTAATATTTATAGGATACTTTTACACGTACTGTGGCGGTATCTGCCAGTGCTTTGTGGTAAGGGTACCTTTTTAGTACCTATATGTTAAGGATTCAACTACTGTATGGGGCCCTCTATTGAAAGTGAGATGAGGTCGATGTTGACAAGACCATATACACTGTAATGAAGTCAACTTTCTATCTGAGGGTCAGGAGGGCTTAGGTTCGTATTATTTATTAAGTTATAAGCGAGAAGTGGTTGGAACGTAGATATCATCCAAATGAAACTATATATATATATATATATAGCTCGGCCATTGTGATACCACGGCCTCACAGATAATCGGTGTGAAACAAAGCCTGTGCTGTGTTTCACCGAGAGTGAGGATACAGGAGGCCTATACTCCCCATCCCCCTCACATCACCCTCCCCGTCCCCCTCCCCGTCCCCCTCCCCGTCTCCCTCCCCATCCCCCAAAGTCCGGCAACGCACTTGTGACGCCTCTGGTGTTGCGTGTCCATGGGCGGCGGTAATCGCTTACAATCAGGATTTCCCGATACGTACCAGACATATCGAAGTCTGCTCATTTGTCAACTGTTATATAAAATGACTTTTTTGTATATATATATATATGACATATATACAAAAAAGATGAGAACTTCACGTTCAAACCGTTTGTTTGGCTAAGAAACACTGCATATTAAAACCCTTTTTACTTATTAAGTTCTATAAAGACGTATTCTGATGTAGGTTTAAATAGTATCAGTTACAAACTTGAAAGTTTAGGACAGGGCTTTATTTCGCTGTGTGTTTTTTTGCTAGGAAAATATCCAGAAAAAGTCCACCGTGTGGTGCAAGTCAGTTCAGAGTCAAATCACCACCTTCTTGTTTGTCATGGTGGAATTCATCTAAAAATATAATTGTACTCTAGAGTACAGAACATAATTGACAAATGTGACAGAATAAAACTCCAGATTAAAAACAATTTCCATTTGTCGCTAGAGCCCCTAGCTCGTGGCACATCAAAAATCTGTCCAGTGGAAACGGTTTGGGTTTCGATTGGTTTTGAGATGATATCGTTTGTAATTTAATCAAAACTTGCCTTGCCAATTGATTCACTGTTATTTTAACTCTGACAATATTGTATTGCCTAACTGTTGGTGCTGGCGCCCTTCTGCGATTGTTGGAGATGATAAACCACTGGGTTTAGAGTTTGTTTGAAATTAATTAATTGCAATTTCTGAATATTACTTTAGACTAATGTATTACTCTGTAAAACTCTGAACTATTTTGTCCTTGAAGATACGAGGGCTTCATACAAAGGCGGGTTTATTGAAAGTTGAGATAAAAATTTGGTTCAATATGAATAAATTAGGTGCAATCAAATTAAGTAAAGTTCAATATGAATAGAATTCTGTATATTCTATCATTGCTGAATTATGTGATGCTCAAAAGAACGTATACGATTATACTCTGAAGAAAGTAATTCTAATAATTAAGAAGCATAGAACTCACATTCCCAAAAGGCAAAATTTTATAAACGCTTACTAGATTGGCATCAAATAATTTGGCCGCCTATTACGGCGATGAAATCAAATTTGGTACCTGCAATTAGTTTATTAATAACCTTCGAGGTCGCGTTCAATTTGTGATAAAACCCTGAAAAAAGTTCCTTTTATTATTGAGCTACTGTCTAATATAAGGTGACCCTCTTCAATCAAACTCCATCGGTCACAGAGGTGGGTAACCACAATTCATTCTTAGAAAAAGCTCAATCAGGCCCTTTTAGTATAAAACGTGAAAGCTCGAATGCCTTCAATAGTGAAGGTTGAATAGTGAATGCTTATGAAATTGGATGGAGAATGCCTAGCCCATGTGTGGGTGGATAAAGCCAATACATTGATAGCTAATGGATTGATTGTACCACAAGTTGTCTCGTTACAACATCGTTATTGATGGAAAATAACTGATAGCTGGTAACTAAATTGCCATGAATGTTAATCCGATTTGTGATATAAACATGGTAGCTGTTACCAATGATTTAGTTCACGTTTAATTTGTTAGTTTTATACTAATAATATAATAACTATATAATAATAACCATGAAACTTAAAATTTGGACGAATAAATTACAAATTAATTAATATTTTCTGAGATGAGTATATTCTTTTGTGGCAACAGGTAGAGGTTTGAAATATATAGATAACGGTCCGGAACTCTTCCTGCGCGAGTCAAATAAGATATTCCAATACATTCCCACATTACCTGACTGCTAAAGAAATTCATAAACTAGTAAAATCTAATCAATAAATGGTTTAGAGAAGCAAAAAACATATATAAAATGATTCACCAAAAACTGCAATAGTACACTTTATCAAACAGCAACCTAAATTAAATTCGTTAATAACATTGACTTTCGTTAGAACCGTACACTCTGCGGAAGCCCACACTCGTAAAATAACCATACAACATGTACTCACTCACGGT
Organism: Hyphantria cunea; assembly: GCA_003709505.1. Lineage (NCBI taxonomy): Eukaryota > Metazoa > Arthropoda > Insecta > Lepidoptera > Erebidae > Hyphantria > Hyphantria cunea. Next base: position 249,356 of record PKRV01000270.1, read on the forward strand.
CGCTAATAGATTTTAAATTTTTGATTACGCATGAACCCTGCGCTCAAATATTAAAACGATGGAAATAGGGCTGCCTCTGTTTAATTTGCTTACAACAGAAACTAAAGGGACGCTAACATCAATATTTTAAAGTACATTATCACCAATAACTGGGTTTGCAGGTATTAATATTACTTTTATCGTATAATTTTAAGGTTTAAAATTTTATGAATTATTTATATTAATATTTCATACAGATAACGGATTAATAAAACAAGCTTATCTAATACCATAATATTATATTCATTTTCCTCGGAGGATATGTTTTGTGGGGTGAAAAACAATTTATAAGGTATAAAAGACTCATATTTCTAAACAAACAGAGCTTTTTTTTTAAATAAAATCGTTTTTGGATATACAGACTATCAACGATAATCTTTTATTAGAAGTATGCATTTAAAACTAATACATTAGTGAGGTGCAAGCAAAATATCTGTGATTACTTTCTACCTTAACAAGTTTTTTATGTTTTTATACGCTATAGTTGTACAATTACGGTAAAAAATATTTTGTCTTGGGTGTTCTACATCTATTAAATTTCGAGGAGCATGCCAGTTGTCTCCTTGCTCCCACCGCGCTACAATGTTCCAGTTAATACATATTAGTTTCATAACTGACTGCCTCGTTATTCTTGAGTTCGATTTCTGAGGTGCAAATGTTTGTATGATCTGCAAATACTTGTTTTGAAGTTTCGGTGTTTTCTCTGTATAATATGCATCTATTTACAAAAAAGGTAAATATATATTTACATCAGTTTTCTAGTACCCATGATACGAGCTTTGCTTAGTTTAGAACTAGATGGCGTTGGGTGTGATGAATATATGAAAATATTTATTTTTGAAGTGAAAACTTTTTTAGAGGCGGTTTGCACTTTTTTGTAATGGGTAAAAAATGTTAAACTCGCGTCAAGACATTTGATCTGATCCAAAATTTGTAAGACAGAGAAAGTAGGCCATAAATTGTCATATTTGTGTACGATAGCGCCATAAACGAATAAAGTATAAATACATGAATGATAATACATAAATGATAATAGTTTTCTAGTGATAATTAAAGCGATTCGTACAAAATTATTCCCTAACTATTCCAAATATTAAAGATATATTTTCAAGTTTTTGCTTCTGCCGGCACTCCCAAAGTACAGACAGTTCTTTTTTATGGTATAAGGTACAAACGAGCAGACGTATCGCCTGATGGAAAGCGATTACCGCCACTCTTGGAGAGCCGTAATACCAGAGTTGTCACAAGTGCGTTGCCAGCTTTTGGGGGATGGGAAGGGGATAGATTATTTATTTACAAATCTGGCTTTCATTTCATACTTATCTTCGCCTCAAATACACAAATCACCAATGAAACAACTCTACATAAAAAAATTCTAAATAGCAATGAGGTACATAGAGTCCATATAAATTTATTATCACTACTTCCGATCAAATGACTACAAAAGGTTGCATTTTTGCTACAACTGTCAAATAATAATGATGTCAAAACCAGTAATAGGTGGCTATCTTTTTTTGTTATGACATTCTTAATTAGGTACTTCCCATCACTAGATTTGTTGTACGTCAAACTGCCTCGTTGGTCTAGCGGTTGAAATATGCGACTGCCAAATAAGAGGTCTCGGGTTCAAATTCCGGGTCGGCCCAAAAGTGTTATTGAGTTTTTCTGATTATATAAATACTTAATAATAGCTAGGAGAAAGGAGATTTGAAGTTGGGGTCTGAACCTCCGTGCCTCTGAGAGTACGTAAAACTGTCGGTCCTGCACCTGATCCCTCCCTGATCGTGTCCGTTAACTATCTCATCGGATTATGAGAGAGAGGGATCAGAGTGCACACACACTTATGCACTATAATATATCCTGCTTAGTTGGCTGGTCTCCGTTGAGACTGGCCGCTGTGGCTGTAATCGGCTAGGAGAACATAAAACATCAATTAACGCGTCAATAAAACGAATGTATTTATTTCATTTAGGTTTATTCATTGTAATTATCTATATTTACCCTGCTATAAATATTTGAATTTTTTGAGTTGTCACTGGTACTCAATACGAGTACAACAATAAAAAACTAAGCGTTCCCTTTTTGGAGAAACATACCGTCTGAATTCAAACTTGATTAAACATGCATGCAGTTAAGCTCAGACAACGTGTAGGAAACTATAGTATTGAAGACTCTTTGCTAAAAACGAAAATACTTTCCTGCCAAAATGTTTTTATGCACTTGATGTTCATCATGTTATACCTTGTGTATCAATCAGGCAGAGTCATGATATTCAAATTCCAAACAATTAAGACATTTATATACACGTGAGTAAACATGGTGTATGCTGTTTTATTTTTGTCTATACAATTTAAGTTACAAAGAAATTTATTATACTCTTCTTTTAAATTTATTTCAGTATAATAATATTCTTAGTGTCCGAGTCTTAATTTAAAATGCCACTGTATTATTTCAGAAATCGTTTTTAAATGTTACTTGCTTATTTTTGGAGATACAAGAAAGAAAATATAGAAACTTTAGGAGGAACACTTAATAATAGAAATATGTATGATAATAAACTTTTTAAAAGAGTGGCCATGAGTTTCTTTGCCAGTATTCTTCTCAGAAGGCTTTATGCATTTTGGAAACTGGAAGTTATGGATTGACACAGGCAAGCAGCGGATTTAGGTGTTTTCACCTAATTCACTTTGATAATACAGTACATGTGTGGCGTCTGTTTGTGTCTATCAATGATCTTTATCTGTAGCTTCAATTTAACGTTCAGAAATGCCAGTTAGTATCTTACTTAAATAAAAAAAACTATATACGAATAAGAACTTAATTTACAACGAACTAGTAGTGTAGTACGAAGTAGTAGTGTAGATTTTATATATGTTGACATAATAGTATGTTATACTAGCTAATAATGGACATTTATTCGCTACATAAATGGCATCGATGCGATGTGTCAACCCTGTATTAAAATATTAACGCGGTGTCAGGGCTGCCTCTATTTATAGACACGATCGATTGTTAAGCGATGAAGCCAACTTTGTCGCGTTTATTCGCACAAACTTGTTTGAGTTTTAAGTATTTATGTATCTTTTTGGTAGGTTTCGGTGCGGTAAGGGGAATTTCACATAAAAGTGTAAAGGTTTAGGTACTTCAAGAAATTGTCTAACTTTTAATAAACTGATAAGTTATGAACTAATCTAAACCACGTAATTAATTTATTATCTATAACAAAGATAACTGAAATGTACTTTAAAGTGCATTGCCTCTCTGAAACATTTTGTTTTTTTCTTATTTATTCTATGGGTGTTTCGAATTCTTACGTAGCAATAAGACCACCCTTCAAACATAGCAATTTTCAAATTTTATTTATTTGTTGGTAAATAAACAATTTACAAGTTAGAACTTATCGACGGTTACCGCACTAAGCTCGAGGCTTGTGTAGCGGTACAAGTTAACTTGTAGCTTAAGCTAAAGGTGTGTTGTTCTAAAATCCAGACCACACCAGAAATCTAGCAAAAAAATTACTATTTGTCAAGACTAACGGCGTTCTAAAGATTGGCTAAAAAAATATACAAATACAAATTAAATCAAATAGAAGTGTTGTTTGTAATTTAAAATTAACAGCTTTTTATAGCATATGAAAGTAAAGTACTATATACTTGCATCTAAATATTTTTTTTTTTATTTTTGTTTGTCTGACTGTTTTTTGTGACTACTCTCTGGAAACTCTAGAGCGATATATATATATATATATATAGAGCTTGAAAAGAAAAATAGTATCTTTATACGAGTTTTATAAACACTTTGAAAAAAGTAATGAACTCATTTATATATATCTATGTTCTTAATAATTTTCACTCTCTCATTGCAAACACCAAATTTTGTTTTTTGAAAAGGTGAAAAATGACTTTGTACTTAAAACCACTGCAAGAAAAACTTCTAAAGTCCAAAGGGACTTCTAGGTTCTAAAGGATGTCTATATATCTTAATTAGTATTCTTAACCTTAACTTTTACGGTCTTAAATTGAATCTTAGAACTGTAGAAAAGTCAAACACCAATGACCAATCACTCCGGCCGTAATAAATCTAAGACGAATTAGTTGCACGAACAAGGGTGACCTCAACGTATCAAATTAGTGTCGTCACGGAAACCAATCGGCTTTCTGTCAACTTACTACTGCACCCTAGGGACCACTCGACTTCGGTTAAGGCCATTTAATACAAGATTTGTATTAATCTAAATCTATATTAATAATATTTAGCTGAAGATCTTTTTACTTGACTAAAAATGATTATCTCTGAAACGACTGGTTCAAATTGTAAAAATATTTTAGTGCTATGTGCCAAATAGGCCAATTATTGAGCAATCTATATGCTATGTAAAATCACCGTGAGAGAGCCACTCTTTGATACGAATGGGCAGCTCGACCGGAGTGATAGCACGGCTTCACAAAAAACCGGTGTGAAAACTGTTTCACACCGGTTTTCTGATAAGCCGTGGCAAGTACGGGCTTGCGTTGTGTTTTAACGAGTGAGTGGGGATACCGGAGGTCCATTCCTCAAAGGCCGGCAACGCACTTGTGACGCCTCTGATGTTGAAGGTGTCCATGGGCGGCGGTAATCGGTTACTAACCTCGTTTGCCTCCTGTACAATTAAAGATGAGGTATGATTTTAAGATTTTCTGCGTGATTCTTACTCAACTAACTTTCCTTTCAACGCAAAACTTTCACAGAAAAGATTTTCTCAAAGTTCCGCTAAGCACTCAATCTTCGAAGATTAAACCTCCAAGTAATCTATGAGCGAAATAATTCTGGAAGAGATATTATAAAACTTAACGTGCCTATAAGAGGTTTCACATGCAGCAGAAGTAAGGTATGTTAGTATATGCATAAGTTGCCGACTGTGTTGTGAATCAGACGTGAACTTCATATTTAATAACTATTGACTGGGCTTTGATTCAACGGGTAGTATAGCAGTTTATACGGGTTCTTTCCTTCCTATGTGTGTTTAGGGTGAGATCCAGGTGATCCCTATATATATATATATATATATATAGGTGTGATCCAGAAAGAATATATTTTAAATCTGGGTGTTCTTCGTGCACGTATTGTGTATATGCTTAACGTCTTCTGCGGGACAGAAATATATTCCTTTTCTTCTGTAATAGTCATAAACATAATTCTTATCTATAAAATGCCAAGTTATAAATATCATTACATTACGCTGTTCAAAAAATACATTAAAAATAGAATAAATATTTATGATTTCCTTGTAGTTGAATATTATATCCCATTACTCATTCCTGAATTACATTACGGGTGGTTTTTAGTGTGTACTGTTCAGTATTAGATTAGTTTAATATCAAAGTTTCTTCGCACACGCACATAATTAATAGTGACGAAACCTCATATTTCGTAAGCTGTGGATACATGCTGGTACAGCCCACATTCTGCTGATGTTTTCTCTGTTTCACCGTGTCTAGTGGAACTTCTTCCCTAATCCCACATTAATATTAAGTTATAAAATAAAAATACAACAGTTAAGTTGCAAAGTTAGTTGCTAACATCAAAAAAGAGAACAAATAATTATAATTAAAAAAATTAAAACCTGACTGCCTCAATTTCATATTTGAAACATATAAGTTAAATGTTATATAAATTCGTAATCAACGTTAAAAATTGTTTATTTTGATATCAAACACGATGTATTTAGAAAATATTTTTTTAGATTACTTTTAGGCTCCAAAAATCCTTAACATTGTTTTTTTTAAATTTTGATGTATCCAGTGTCACTCTCACGACTAAAATGAATCTATTGTATCACATAAAAATACGACAAGCTCTCCTTCTTTCGCAGTCGGGTAAAAACAAGTCCTATATAAATAGATAAATACTCTATATTAAAAACAGTATAGTAATCACTAGTATTACTAGCACACAAAAGTCAAAGTTGCTCATTTGTTATAGCGATACATGCCCACAAACTTTTCTAAAAGTCATAGAGAAAAGTTTTGTTAAACGACTTGTTGGTAAATGTCAAGAATCTTCTATCGCGTACGTATAATTTTCCAGTGCGTACGTATATGATACTTATATCTACACAATGATAACTAAAACAAAGCTGTTATTGCTCAAACTTTAATCGCTTTCAAGTTTCCTTTTAAAACGAGCCTTTCAACCGCCTACTTGTGAATACAAGTTGAGCTGATGTGCACGAGGGCTTAGACAGTCAAGCTAGGCCGCGGGCATATTAACGCGAGATTGTGGGGGAAATGGCAATTTGTGTGATTTGCCTCCCTTCACCTGCGAAGCGAGACAGATTTAAAAGCCGCGGAAAGGATTATTACAGTATAAAATGAAAGTATATGATACATTTATCTGTACACTTTCTTGATTCGTATTTTAAAGATACTCTGAACGCATTCTAATAAAAAAACATAATCGAGTTTTCTTATAATGTAGGTTTTTAATAGTTTTCGAGATATTTCAATTTGTCATTTGAAGACTAGCGTCTGTTTCGATACATTTACTCCACAAAAACTATAGAATAACCTATAAAAATATATAGGCAGCAGTAGGTTTCCGTTTTTAGATTCTACTTATAACCACCCTATCGCAGTCCACTGACACTGGATCTAGGCCTCTCCCGTTGCGTTAATCGATTTTTCGATTTTGGTTTCTCACATTTTGCTATGTAGCCCCTGCCAGCCATCTTGCTATGATGATATACATAATGTGTATTATGAAGTGTGTCTGTCAATATTAATTGTAATTAAATAAATTATCGTTCAATGCCTTTGTCTTCATTTATGGAGGATTGTCCTAATTCATGGCAGTTCAAAGCACCATTTTGTCATACTCACATTTTAATATAGTAGAATACTTTCTGTAATTGTTTGTGACCAGTATCCGTGAAATTTATGCTAATAGTTACCAAATATTTTATGCTACTGTTTAACCTTCTATATTCCTACACATTGCTATTTTCTATGGTTTAACTGTACCTTCTTTTAAGAGGTACAAAATATGTACAGTTTCATATCGTCTTGTTTTCATATCAAGAGTATTTTTATATATATAAGCCTGCCAAAGTGACTCTACTTTGCCTGATGGAAAGCATGAACAGAATCCAAGAACTGTGGTCACCATCCTCATTGCGAATGTAGACAATGAAGCATGGTGACCCATACTATGGTGATTTGTTGAGATGCGTCTGCATCACTGGGCCTCCGGTCTCGTCCTTACCAACGAAACACTACTACCCTCTGTAGCACCACCCCAGTACAGCCGGGGCGTTCGTGCTGAAATCAACGTACCTTGCTACCTTGAAATTTTATGTCAATGTCGGTTATTACGATCTGTATATAAAAATATAAGACCACGAATTTTGGGTAAACTGCTATGGGGGTCAAGACGTAAACAATGAATCAATAAAATTTATAAGTAAGATTTCTAACGAGATCACTTAAGATTTCTTAAATATTTACGTTGGATTTTCTTTGATAAAACAAGATTTTGAAATGACGAATGCGATACAAAATTATACGAGTTAGCAGTTCTGATTACCTTCATGTTTAGCCTGATTACCTGGCTCTCATTAGTAATTCCACCCTAATTACATATTTTGAATAGTATTGATTTCTAAGCGAGTGTTTAAGTGAAAACATCGCTCTTCCGTGTGATCACTCAATACTGGATAAACATTTGGCGCCGAGACGTCGCGACGGCGGCCTTTCTGTGACCCACCTGATACAAGACAGATATTAGAACAACATGAAAACAATAACATAATAATATAATAATATCAACGTTGTTTTTTTTCATACCTTATTTACTGTATTATAGTGAGATTTCTGTAACATGTGTATCTACGTACCTACATAGCGTGATTTTCTGAAGAAAATATATAGTAAAGGGTGTAATCGGCTGCCACGTTGGTCTAGCATAAGCGACTGCAGATCAAGAAATCTCGGGTTCAATTCCCGGGTCGGACTGCTGTTGATTTTTTCTAACTTATGGAATCTTTAAACTATCTTTATGGAAGATAGCGGTGTTTCCCGCCCGCGCCTCGGAGAACATGTTAAGCCGTCAGCTCCGGATGTCATGAAAATCTATGGCAATCATTATTAGGAAGTTAGTGACCTCAAATATACTGACAACTAGTTAAACTTTCGAATTCTGTTCGCTTGCAGGACATAGACCTCATAACCTCACGATAACCACCTATTTATTGTATTATATATTAAGAAAAATATCAGTAAATTGTTAAGCAGTTGGATTTTATAACGCACGCTCTCTCTAATTGGAGATCAAACGGTCGTGTAGAAGTGTGTGAATTATAAAAGCATTTCAATAAAATTGTACTCCCACATTCTGTTCACATTATATACTGACATAAATATATCGTATATAGAGGTTTCTAAAGAGAATTTGAAATCTATTGGAAATTCTAGAAAGGTTTTATTAGCTAGACATAAATAAGTCTTGAAATGACTCCAACTACAAATCGTGTATAATGACATTGTACTAAGAATGTACTTGAGATACTCACTTCAGAAAAAATGATTTCTGGCTTGTTTTTTTGCCAGTGTTCTTTTCATAAGGCTCTACGCGTTTTGCAAACTGGAAGTTATGGATCGACACACACAGGCAGTGGATTTAGGTGTTTTTTCTAATTCGCTTTGACAATACAGTGGCGTCTGTTTGTGTCGATCTATGATTTTTATCTGTAGCTTCAATTTATGTTCATAAATGTCACTTAGTGTCTTAATTGAATAAATAATTTTGAATTTGTTTTGACATTAATTTTTTTGAAAATTTGATCGACCTTTTATCAAGAATCAGACAAGGCAAGGCGAGATTTAATACTATACCTGATTTTTACATGTGAAAATTCGGAAATGCTTCATTTTTATAAGACAACTAATGCATTTGGAATAAAGCTGCATAGCACCTTATTAAAATCCATAAAATGGATAAGAATAACATCCAGACTCAGAGGAACAATCTATACATACGATATTACGTGAGTACGTAGATACGATAGACATACGATATTCGGTCCCAGGTGGGGATGGAACTCGCAATACTTTATGTCATAACAAGCGGTGGCCTAACTGCTTAAACTACTAGTCCACCCTTGAAATCGCAATCGTTAGGACCTGTAGTTTAATCCAAACTCACTCGTAGTGATGCTATCTACAAATTATAAGACAAGTATGCAGTTTCAGGACCTTTACTTCTTCAAGCTGTTTTAGCATTAATACATGTGCTCATCCAAGATTTCTACTGATTTTTTTTCCTCTTTCTTTTTCTTCCTTAATTTTATTCAATTTATCTTATCCCTATTTAACTTGTTCCTTTGTTCCGTCTAAAAACAATTATATTTACAGTGAGGGTTGACGTCAAGTAGGGTTTAGTACGTAAAAGAACCCTTTGATACGTTACACATTATGTGAACCGTAAGAGATTAGGAGTGAGATCGTGAAATTGTAATATTTATCCTTTTTTGTCTTTATTGTAATTTTAATCTGTTATTCTCTCAATTAATTCAGTTAGTCATATTAAAACTAACGCTTAATTAGTAGCAATCGAAGTTTGAAACGAACCAATCTGATTGATCACTCAATCAAAGTAGATGTAGTCTATCTCTAGACTGGATAAAGCATAGGGCTCAATGTGAGCGAGCAAGTTCGCTGTTAGCTTTTATACTCACGAAGAAAGCAAGCTACCTGACGCCATTGGATACTTTGTGAATTTCTATCTCAGGTCAAAGTTGTAGAGACAAACCGATAACAAGCTGATAAGAGATATAATGGTATCAAGTTTTCAAAAATATGGACCACTATTCATGAGTTAGTTCATCATTCATTCATTCATTCATCATGAGTTAGTTGAGATAAATATAAATGTAGTTACTAACCTTTAAATGAAATTTACAATCACCCAGGAGCAGAAGTAGCTAGATTTTATGTTTTCGAAATTAAAATTTCTTTAGGCTCGTTGTGTACTTTTAAGTGCACAAAAAACAATTTTTGGTAGGCGGAAATCTTATGAGTTCGTGTCACCACGTCACCGACACGCTGACCTCACAAAACTTCTTTGACCGCGTCAAGCACTTTTTGTTCAGAAAAATCTTATGGTTTCGCGACACCGACATGCTAATGTTTGATGTGGATAATTTAAATTAAAAAATTATGAAATTTATAGTTTTACACATTAAACTGAATTTTTTTATGTAATTTACTGTGAATAGTGGAAAAATACAAATTTAGAAAAACTTTGTAAACAATATGTTTTTACTTATTTTTCAACGGTCATTTTGATAAGATATTCTGCGAAAATTGATATAAACAGTTTTATTGTCAACTTGCTATTCGCTTTCAGTAAGGGCGTGTCTTATTTTGGAATAATGCAGACTATCAATTGGAACAATTTAGTTCATTTCTCACGATAATGAACGATATAGGTTTGTTTGAAAGGAAATTGTATCTTCGCCTAATTGAATTAGATTCTATATTGGCTTGTGATATAGTAGAATATATATACAACGTTAATTTAATGGAATTATACGTTTACGCAATATCGATATGGCGTACTGGTATCCAATAAATACGTATTTTAGAAGTTATTTTGTTTCAGTTTAAGCACACCTAATTAGTTAAGTAAATTAAGGACGTAGAGCCGATTAAACGGTATTTATTTCATCTAACACACATATACTTCAGTGTTTATTAAACAATAAGGTTTGTTCTCGGACGTATGATTTCTAACAATAGATCAGACTGGAAATCTTTCTAAATCATCTTTCGATATCACCATCGAAAGGTTGACTGAAAGTAATTACTTTTTAGCCACGAGGCTGCCACTGCCACCGTATTACCGACAAACTTGAATCATTTTGCCGATAAACTGTCTCAAACCGACAAAACAAAAAAGATTGGAATTAACTATGAATCAGAACAAATTAGGAGAAATATCTGATATATAAATCACTGCAATAGATAATTCTATGTAATTAAATGACAGATAACCAGGTCTTTATGTACAATAATGTATGTTACATTCTTTTTAATCAATCAATGTATTTATGTGCAAATAGGTCTATATATCTGGTATAACCCCACAGAAATCTATACAACTCAGAACAATAAAACACGCGCACAGCGTCTAAAGCGCAAATTTTTAAAAGCACAAAATGTCCAAAAGGCACTACCGACATTGATTATATTATTTTTTGTTCCAATCAATTTGAACGGATAAATATAAAAAAGAAATGTTAGATCAGAAGGTAAAACTACAGAAAATAATATGAAATAGATGATTTGAGTCGAACTATTACGACAAAAGGTCAAGGTCATTGCTCACACCTAAGCTTTGTACTGTCTTATTTTTAATACTTATTCCGAGTCGGCTGTCTCTCAATTAATAACCAAAACTAAATCTTCACATGGTATTAAATGAAGTCGCTTCCGCTGTCTATTTAGATTTCTTGAACTACTCGACGGATTTTAATGTATTCTCAGCAGTAGATAGAATTCAAGAGGAAGATTTATATGTGTGAAACATGCATATCATAGTAGAGGAAACTCGAAAATTTCAGTGACTTACGGCGAAACTGGGCCGAGCCGCTAGTGCTAAATAAACCTCCTATGAAATTGTCACTGTGTTCGTCCACCGCAGGTCGATCACAGCTCATATTATTTGGGCAGTGTTATTGTGACCTTCAAGTAACGTTGTTTGCGGACTGTGTTGGGAGCTCTCGTCCTTGAACCCATCACAAGCAAATACATTAGGGTGACTCCTTGTTTATTCGCCATGCCGAGGGCAATAAAATTTATAGCTCAAATAAAGGACATTGATTATGTTTTAGCTTTATATTACGACGCTGTTTTGTTAAGAGATACTGTGTTTTTATTATTCATTACACTGCACACGCTAGACTTTAAATGAAAAATTTAAAATATATAATTATAATGATTCGTACATTTTTAACACTATTGTTGCATATTTATTAGAAACAAATCACATGCCAATACACAGTGGATACTCTACACATGCACTTTAACTATTTTTATGGATTCTCTGTAAATCTTTTTATATAATAAAGAAGAATTCCCGATTCATACCTAGACTTGAACAAACTACATGAAATACTGCCTGCAGAGAATATTTTTCGCGCAAATAAGAACAAGTTCACACAGTTCACTGTGTCTCTCATAGATGGCGCTAAACTATCTTTACGTATTTCTGTATGTAATGAGAAGTTTTTTCAAATCAGTAAAGAAATATTCATAATTGATACTAGCCCTTTCCTATGCCACCGTCCGCGAGTGTAAACAAAATATATTGAGGTTAATATTTATTAGGATACTTATATTTTTGACCAACTCTTTCAGGAATTACTTAAGATAAGACAAAGAGAAAGTTCGCATTTATAATATTAGCAGGCATGTATTCAGGTACACAACACAAATAGACGGACATAAAATAAATTGCTGACCCAACTTGTGAAAGCCCCGGCACTGAGAAACATATCAAACTGTCTTGCTGTCCCGACCTGTGCGCCTGGGGTACACTTCTCTAAATTACTCTCTAGTTTGATGTATTGGTTTTATTTTATATCTCCTATTGTCTCGACTTCTCATCTCATATTATTCTTTCTGTTATTGGCTGTTCCAAAAATTGTTCTTCAATTGCTGGACTTTTATTCTTAACTGAATTGGAAAATGAATAGCCCATTTGTCATGTCATAATAACAGTGTACGGTGCAGCCGTACATAGCGAAGTTGTAAACATCACGCCCGTAAATCCATCAACATTCTTATTAATTCCCATTTAAAGGTAGTTCACTACCAGTCATTAAACGCAACGTGTGTTCTCAAATATCAGTATCATTTGGCTTGGATTATTTAATCGTATTTTATATCAGATCATTATACTAATAAAACATTTGGGCTCTAAGCCTCGTATCATTTTACCATAAAATTTCATAGCATCGAAAGTTATGTGGTAATGACCATATGAGTAAGTAACTTTATGTTAGGTAAATAAGCAATTTTATAAAAAAAATCTTTTAAATATTGTTTAACCTATAACTAACTCCCACACTATCAGAAAATCACAGAAAACTTAACAAATATTAAAAAAAAACCGACGTGAAGAATGGCCCCACACGATACACTTAAACAAAGTGTTGTCTCATGTGGGAATCAAACCTACTCAACGCTGTAGGAAAGAGATTATCGCTTAAACTTTTACTTCATTCATGCAGTGTTGCAGTCTTAAAGCATGTAAGGCTTCGCGACTACGAGTTGAAATCATAATATCCTGAAGTAAACAGAAATATACACTGATGTGTAAATACTCAGTGTCTTAATTGATTATACCACTGTTTGATAGATGGCGTTGTGTCCTAACACTAGATAGCACTATCGTTTCGTTAGCGCAAGTAATGTTAAGTGAATTGATTTATATATTTTTTACATTCTTTCAGATATTGATTACTGTTGCCTTGCGAGAAATAAAACTAGTGTTTAACAGTAATTTCAAATACAAGTATATTTGTATACTGAACGATTTATATTTGTAAGGCAAAGACTTCTATTTCTAAAGTATCTAATGGCTTCAAATGTCTTTATTCGTGTTTGTGGGTTAGGAATTACATCCTATAGACTGTTAATACACAAGGTTTTGAACGGATTTATGTGTTGAACTATATTACTATACCTTGGTAGTGGAATAAAAAGGCGTTGGTTACCGATAATGTTAATGGCTCCCGTGAGTATTTCGGCGGTATTAATGTCAGTACCTGAAGAGGTGTTAAGCAAGTGAGTGAATGAGGTTATTAAAGGTTAGACCCCTTTCCTTGGAATGTGGAGTTTAATGTTGGAATTTTATACTTACAAGTAAATTCCTCATTTTAGGTTTGAGTAATTCTGAAAATAAATCCTCCAAATGAATACAATAAAATTACTACATAAATGGCGTAGAGGGTTAAGCGGTTGCCATGCCGCTTTTTACTGCGCTAACGTGCTGGTTGAGGGTTCATATCCCACATGGGATAACACTTTGTGTTATTTAAAATTGTTGTTCTGAGTCTGACTGTTCTTTGAGTACTTTCATGAATATTTGTAAAGTTCCCGGCGACACAGGATATATTCCTAAAGCAAGAAATTTCTTTTTCAAAGGAAGTCAGAAAATCTTTTTTAAACGCGTCAGTAAACTAGTAGCAGATCACAGAGCCGACTTAGAGAAGAAACAATATACGGTAACAGTGTTGCAAAAAGAAGAACACTTGCAACAAATTCTAGTGAATTTCTAGTGAATTTTTCAAGGATATTGACGAAGACATATTAGGGTCACGTAAATCCCACGGTAATCACGTTGGTAAGAGCCACGCTGATTTCATCATAAACGGACGGGTTCGACCGTGGCGGTACCACCCTCGTACACAAAATAACCCTAAAATGGCAGCGTTTCTGCTGTCGGTTTTCGTTGGTGAGTGTGAGACCGGAGGACAAATGATGTAGAAATATAACTAAGCCGCCATGCTGCATTCATAATAAAAATAGTGATCACCACTCATGGGTTCTGCTTATACTTTCCATCAAGGTGAGTAGAGTCATTTTGGCAGGGACATATATATATAAAAAACTTATTTACTAAGCGTAAGTTATTTTAGCCATGGAATATAAAGGTAACAAATGTCATACTGGGCATGTCAGTTCCTTACTGGTATAAATATTCGTTGGCGGCCTGCCTTGGCACTGTCATTCGAGGGGTGGCCCCATTCTTGGGGCGGTTACTTCTGACCCCATTTCACGCGTTTTATGGGCGATTAAGATTTGAGGATTACTCAAATGTCTTTAATAAAATGTTACTTGGTAATGATAGAGACAAAAACGTTTTTAGTATTCAAGTAGTGTTGAGATCAGATACCTTCGATATACATAAAGGTAAAGTGCTAGAACGTAAAAACTTTCAGTATAACTCTATGTAGCTTTCGAAAATACACATAAAATAACGTGTGCTGAATATATATAGATGTACATGTTATTTGTATTAACCTGTATAAAAAATGTAATCTTATTAAAATATGCCGTTGCAAAACTCTAGAGAGAGTCGGGTAAATTTATGTACATGTTGAATCTCCCTATAGGTAAAGAAATAAGCAAATAATGATCAAACTTTTATATTTTTTTCACTGAGTGTGTAAGGTTGCTGGATCTGCTAATTTTTTTTTTGACTTCAAAAAGCCTCATTCTACTTATAACTTGCGAGTAGCAGGTGACCATAAACGACGATGGTCACTTGCCATCAGGTTGATCCGTTACTCGTTTACAATAAAACTCTTCAGACGAAGAACTTCAGTTTCTTTTCTAAACATTCATTGCTAAGGTTTTACCTTCTCTTAATGTTTCCAGGGAACGTTGTAAATTCGCTGACCTACAGGCTCTACACACATCTTAATCTCATTTAGATCCCCTCCGAATTCCCTTCTATGTTTCATGTGTCTCCCTACATGTCACCAAGCACGTTGTACGTTATACCCATGTTCAGGCCGCCAGTCTCAATAGGAGCATTCGATTATCCAATAATTGCTTGTCTGAGTGGCAGTGTTATACAATGCGGTTGGTGTGGCACAAGTCACAGGAGTAACTAATATTTCGACTAAAATTGTTGGCATTTAGATGTAGAACAGTTGATGATGTCATAAATGATAGACAGCTTTATGAGAAAGGATTAAGTAAGGCATTGTTATCACCTTATCTTATCTTTCTGAATTAGTGGCCATAAATGAATAAGAAATGCAGAAACTGATTTCAGTTTCTACATTTGTTCTTTATAATTACATTTAAATATGAAATGGCTACGATTAAAACAAAATTCACTTCCTGGATTAATCGATCGTGCTTATATTTAAATAGAGAGATAATGAAGATAACTGATAGAGATTTCATCGAGATGAGGTTACCTTGACTTGAATGCTAACACAAGTTGTCTATCTCGTGTACATTTTTTTAAATCAGCTGAATTGTACATAAACTTTTAAACGAATTTCAATGAATTTTAGTTAATTAAAGTCCAGTAAACAGCTTCACCATTTCCACCGCTGAAAAAAACATATCGAAAAAGTGAGTTTAAATGAAATATAATGCCATAATTATATTGAAATGTTAGACATTAGACCGCATTAGCCTACCGAGCCCATTACGACATCAAAGCCAATGAAACTCAAGAATGACGATTGTCGTTAAGAAAATAACTAAGGAAATACAAGATACCTGTCATTAATGGTCATAAAGAACCTCACTTAACAAACCATTAAAGGAAACTACCTTGCAAACGGCAATATTATGTATAAAGAGTAACCGATTTAATGCTTTTTAATTAAATGAGTTTGCATTCATAGTATCCGAATATACTTAAATAAGAATGGTAATTAACATTTGTTCAGCGGGTATATTATGCACAGTTTTCATACAATTTGAAACAGATTTTAATGAGTTTATTTTATAAAAAGTTATAAGAGAAAGTTCTACTTTTTTAAATCGAATTTAATGTAAATGATTAACAAGTTTTGTTCAATAATATTATTTCTGTAGTCTACTCATAATTAATCATTATGAAAGTTATATGTAATAAAATGTAGACAAGTAAAATAAACTTGTAGATACCTGACCTAAAACCCTTGATAGAATATAAAAGGACGTCTCAAAATTCATCGTCACTCATCACACCTAAAACTGAAAAACGCTACAGATCGTAACTTACGCTGCATTAAACCTACGGCAGTTTTGGTCGAAACGTAGCGGCTTTAGGAGCCCAATTTATTCGGTAGGTTTGTCGACGTTTATCGAATGATCATGCTCGTAATTATCGAGCCTTGCACAACACAAGTGAGTAGTGAAGGAACTCAAAGGAATGTGTTCAAATAGTTGGAGAGGCCGCGGTCTGGGGATGCGCCATTATGTGGCCTTGTGCGAAGACATTCTTGTGGTGTTAGCGACCAAATGGATCTAGTTTCTTGAATGTTCCTTTGAAACATTAGTGCGTGGTTTAGTGAACATTTCTGAGTAATATAGGTACGAGAATATTAACAAATTAATGTTAATGTTATGGATTATATAAATTACTTTATACCTATATTTATGTATTACTCGAAATAATTTGTCATACGGCGTAGGTTAACGTTTATGATTTTATCCAAATCCTGCTGCGGAATCGTTGAGGGTTAAGAGTGGGAGTAATCGTACGGCTCCCACTCTTAACCCTTGAACACTGATATAGACTAGACTAGAATAGCGTCAAAGAATATATGTATTTTTAAGCAATTTAAATTAAGGTAAAATGTCACTAACAGTCTAACAATAGCTATTTTGGGGTAGAAAAAAGCAACAAAAATATGAGTATATATTTAAAGTACAAATATAGAAGAACTCAAAACAACGCATAAAACAGCTGTTTTACTTTATTTAAGCTTATCATTTATAATTATCATTATATCATAATTATAATTTATCATTTTCACTTACTTGTTATCTGTATAAAATCAGTCTTAAGTTTCAAGTAAGTCATCTTTGAGCGATTATAAGGTTATTTTCTATTTAAATTTAAAAACATTTTTGAAGTAATTCAAGTAAATAAATATAAACAACCCAAACGTTAAAATACCAAGATGAGTGAATCCAGGTCGAGCAAACATTCGCGTCATCAACTGGGTCGACATAAATAAAAAATATGTTTCAAAACAAAAGTACCAAAACTTGTCGTGTAGTCTTGGAGTGTACACATTAATAATTCAGTGTGGCAGACAAATTATTTATCGTTTACTTATTAATTATACAGTTAATTTTATTTGTTTCGTTTGTGTCTGACGTCGACCAGAGAAACCTGCTTCACTTACTTAAAATGATTCGCTTTTATACTAGACTAGCTTTTGTCTACGGCTCGCCAGCTTATATACTAGATATCTCAGTCATCATGTTTCTTAGCTTATCATTGATAAAAGAATTTTGAAAATTGGTTCAGTAGATCCAGAGATTATACTTTACAACTGTCCAACTCTTAACAAACTGTATCTTTTATAATATAGGTATAGATTTATACTTGGAACAGCAATGAAATGAGTGCGAGTAAGGCTGCCGAGGGGCAAACTCGTGGAGTGGGGGTAGTCTGAGAGGAGGAATTTAAAGACAGTAACGTATTTGTGAGTCGTAAGTTGGAGGAGTCTATGGGCGACGAGAGTCACTTCGGTATTATTCGGTTACCGTCGGTTCCTTTATACCCTATACCACCAATGCAATTGATGAACATTACAGATCTGAGAACAAAGTCAGTGCCTACTTGAAGTCTGTATAACTTTTTTATATTACTCAATGCTTAATTTCAAAGGATAAGAGTAATAAGTCTTACTTAATGACATTAAGATATATCTTACAGATAACGAAAAAAAATTGTTAAAATGAAAATTCTATCAATGTCCCAACTTTAAAGTATTATATTTATGTTTATATATACGAAGCTATGCAATATAAACGAAACCGCCACAAAAATACTTAACATCGAGTAAACATTATTATTTACGAGCTCTAATAGCTTTCCATTAACAATATATTCGTGAGTTTAAGAGTATACCCAGTTTTTAAGAGTTGACATTTGTTAATGCATTTTATTTAGAGTAAGGTACATAATAACAATATAGACGATTGCCCATGACTGCAGCTCAAGCGAGTAAAGTATTTGAAAAATGTTCACTTTGGAATAGGAGGAAATGTACTAGAAAATTGGTCGTAAAGTATACAACATATGAGTTTTGATACGCATTCCGTATATATTTTTGCGATCCGTATGTAATGTGGGCGTAAAAGTGCTTCATAAATGGGCCACTGAACTCTGAACCGCTGATTATTGGAAAAATATCAAAATGTATATTTAAAGCATTTATAAGCACCAGCCATTTTTTTACGTGTGGAAACCCTCTCGGGCTTTCACCTCCCTGGGGTTTACGGCGGGGCGGTGTGTCGGAATCGAACCGACTAAAACCACACGTGTGCCACTCTGCGCCTGAGACGGGAGAGATCTAGGAACCGCTTACTTACGACATCCGGACACCTCCCAGCGCTTGCCCGCACTGAAGCGGGTACCGTCTGTTGGTAAAAACTGTCAATTTAGGCGACGTACGGCACACGCGTAACGTCACCCCCTCACGGCTGGCCTGTGAAGCGGATGGAGGGGAAAACCCGTCCCGACCATCAGCGGCCACACCCAGGGCGGCATGAGGCGCTGGTAGGCGCGCCTCTGCCGCCCGGTTCGCCGGGTCCGAGTGGAGATCTTCCTCCCGGGCTTTCTCCGCCGCCTTCTTCTGCGAGATGACTTCCTCGCAGAAGGTCGTCACCGCGATATAACAGCTCTCGCCGCCGGCCATGGAGGTAGGTATATTTTTATTTTGATGTTACTAAAAAAATATGCTTTTCACAATTTTTCATTTATCCTTTTATCCTTTCTTTTATTTATCATTTTTTTTCTATAAGACGTTGCTTCGTATCAAATTTCAGTACCAAATATCAAGATCTTGAGCCCATCCTGTAGGTTTTGATTCCTTCGCGAGTGTCGAAACTCATCAAAAGATACAATCGATTATGTGCAGCAAAATCGATTGTATCTTTTGATTGCTTTGTCCCTCAGACAAAGAGTCTTGACAGACAGATGACAACCAAGTTATCCTATAAGAGTTCCTTATTTTCCTTTTAGAGGTACGGAGGTACGGTTGTTACTTCACTTTACAAGAAGTAACTCTCGGTTAACACGATTATAATTTACTTCTATCTGTCATTCTAAAAGTATTACATTCAGTTCCTCATGTAACACTTGTGAACTTGCACAAACTTTTAGCGCTGACACTTTAGTAAATACGTAGTGTGTTCAAAAAGTAACGCGAATTTTGTGTATTTTCAAAAAATATTTATTAATTCGTGAATATCTATTTTGTCCCCTTCAAAGTAATCCCCCTGGGATAATATACACTTGTGCCAAAGTTTTTTCCAAACTTCGAAGCACTGCAAAAAATCATTTGTTTGTATTTTGTTCAGCTCCTCCTTCGATGCCGTCTTTATCTCGTCAATCGTGGAGTAGCGTCGTCCTTTTATGGGCCTGTTCGGGAACAAGAAAAAGTCACAGGAACAAGAAAAAGTCGCCGACAGATTCCAACATCTCATTAGCAACGTTCATGCGATGCTGTTTTTGATCGAAATTGAGCAATTTTGGTACGAATTTTGCGGCGACCCGTCTCATGCCCAAATTATCGATTAAAATCGCATGGCACGTCCCAATCGATATGCCTAGGTCCTCGGCAATTACTCTAATAGTGATTTGACGATTGGCCAATGCCATTTTCTTCACTTCATCAATTTTTTCGTCTGTTGTTGAGAAGTGCCCGGGCGTCCGGCAGACTCTTTGGCATTCACATCTTCTCGGCCTTCTGAAAACATTTTGTGCCACCGATAAACGTTGCTTTTGTCCGTATGCCACAGTCAATATTCGGAATGCATCCGCTCACTTAATTTCTTTTTCACACAAAATTTGATACAAATTCTTTGTTCCATTTTTTTGAATAGATAAAAATCGAAGACGAACCTAAACCGCTGAGGCTGCTAACTTGAAATTTTAGCAGCTGATGTATTCTATGTTGTAAGTATCCACTAATAAATGAATTTCGATTTTTCACTGCCAAGGCGAAAAAAGTTAGACATAATAAATAATCACGCGAGCGAGTGCAATAAATAATAGTTATTTTAAGAAGGAGATTCTGGAAGCTTTCAACACATACACCCACTTTACCCTTATGCACCTGAAGGCTTGACGTTTGATGTACGCGCTGGAACATTCTGTAAGTGGCGAAAATGCTAACCTACTTTTGCAAAAGGTACTTTGTGTGGATGTGGCATGTTAATTACTGGTGGTACTTGAGTAGTCCGTACTTTCACATCAACTGCAAAGGAACATGGCGACGTTTAATGGCTGAAATTAGTGTTAAGTTTTTGAGTGAGGTCACCAGAAAGTTCTTTGCGGAAGTACTAAGTTGCAAAGGAGGTATAACTGCTTTTTAATGATGCTAGTGTACAAAGATGTACGGATAAACACCGTCAAGGCTGTAACTGTCATGTGACTAATACTGCAAAACATTTGACATCATAAGAGAAAACCTTTGAGTAATAAATTCTGAGGAAATTACGGACACTGACCTCGCTTTTATGTTTTTCTTTATGTAGACTCTCCGTCCGTAATGAAAAAACATCTATGAATATAAATGGATACTACCCCCCTTTTTTTATAATGATTTGATAATTTTCATGGCTGCTGTTCGTGGGTCCATGTTTAGATACCTGTGGATTAGAGATCATTTATAGCATAGAACTTATTATGTAGTTCGGTTTCTTCATTAGACGCCTCGCTGTACTTACGTTTGTACGCAACTGCGCAAATCTAATTGTTAGAACAAAGGTGTTAGTTTCGGTCAACCGAGTCGAGACCTAAGTCTCCGGTAATCGGAGTCGTTTACGCGTGTTTAAGATTAATTTGAACGAATGACATGATGGGGCCGAGCCATAAAAATATAATTATAATTAACACTATTTAATAACCTGGCACAGCTTGTCAAAAATATCGCGTATACTAGTTTTTAATACAACTATAACTTAAAAATTTTATAATTATTATTATATTATATATCTTTATTGTATACATGCAAAATTACAAAGTTAAAAACAGAAGATGAGTCACAAATATGCAAATGATACAATAGGCGGTCTTATCGCTCACGGCGATCTCTTCCAGACAACCACAAAATGGATTTTCAGTATACAAAAACTTCGGGTAGCTCACATACGAGTACAAGTAACACATCTAATCCTCTACGTGAGTGGTTAAAAAATATCATTTAAACATTCATGCACCGAAATAGCACCCACTCACTTTCACATTACACACATACACACACTCACACTATATAAGTATTCACATGCATACATATACACAATACATGTATATATAAACACATACATTTATAAATATATATATACATACATATATACATACACATACGTACAATACACATATATATACAACTATATATATTCTATATAACTAAATATATTAAGATAGATGTAGACAGAGATAAAGTAAAAAAAAAAAAAAAAAATCATAATAACAAATAATGGTCCTTTAGTAGCTTTTTAAAAGTAAGCAAAGTTTTTGCTTTTCTAATTGCCTCAGGCAAATCGTTCCAAAGTCTTACCGCTTGCACAGTAAAAGACCTGCCCGCAAACTGAGTTGAATGTTTTGGCATCTTCAATATCAAATTCTCCGATGACCGGAGGTCTCTGCAATGTGTGTTTTTTAAGAACTGAAAACGTTCTTTGAGATAAAGAGGAGTATGAGGATGAAACAGAACACTGTATAGAAGGGAAAGAATATGTAGATTCCGGCGAAAGCGTATTGGTAGCCACCTGAGCTTAGAACGAAACTCAGAAATATGATCATATTTGCGTAATCCAAATATAAATCTAATGCAGAGATTTTGAAGTCGCTCAAGTTTATTCAGTTGGTCTTCGGTGAGATCCAGATAGCTGACATCGGCATAGTCAAGGATGGGAAGTAGAAGAGATTGTGCGAGCGCAATTTTAGTGTCAGTGGGAAGAAAGTTTCGTAGCCTTCGCATAGATCCTGCTGCTGCAAATAATTTACGGCTAACTTCCCCAATCTGAGGACCCCAAGATAAGTATCTATCCATATAGATCCCCAAGTTTTTAACATTATCACTATATGGAACAACCGAGCCGTTGCAACAAACATCTGGCAGCTGCTTAAAGTTTATTGTACACAGTATAATGCATATTATTGTAAAATTTATAGTCTAGATTTTCGTAAAGTAGGAAACTGTTGAATTTTTGTTAAAAGCAATTTTAATATACAACTTATCGTAACTGTCACCTCGTGCTGTATCTAATGTTAATTAAATTTCACCTTTTGCTTGTTTCAGGTAAATAATCTTACATCGTGTGAATATCGCTGACACGAACAATAAAATTTAAAACGCGCTGGTAAATTTACTTCCATTTTAATGTGTATAGTTTCGCAATACACAGAATTTGTATTTATAAATTCTAATGTAAGAACCTCATGGTTTTAAATTAAATTAATGGGTTATTTAAATGAGTTTTATAGGCAGATTCAATTAAGAAATAGCATTTAACCCTTTCCGAATTTAGGCTGTTAAAATAATCTGAATTAATTCGATTACCAGGGAATGATTTAACAGTTTTGGGGATAATTTATAAGTTCTTTGTGCTGCAGTAATACGATGGCTGTAGGAATACACTTAGTTACAGTAGTTTCTACCATAAAACTTCAAAATAATTTAGTTCAACGTTTAGGAATCGTAAGTACCTAAACAATGCTACATGCATACCCATTGTCAATAGGGTAAAACATTGATACAACCAATTTGTCCTCGAAATACATATGAAAACTAAATTCCTTTCTTTGGTCTCGTTTTTCGAAAAGTATTTAAATTGCACATCCCACACTCGTGCAGTTCCAATCAAATCAGCCTTTATTCAAAATTGTTGGCAATCTTTACTCGTTTTTCAGTGTGATCGTTTTTTCAATCGAGCGTTGAAAATTTGCTCGTTCACATTCCCTCGTTCTTTAATGAACATAGTTGAAATCTCGACATTCTTCGTACACGACTGCGAGCCATTCTCAATGATTTTTTTCGTTAAAAGGTATATTTTCTCAACTTTTATTAGACCTCAAGCCTATTTTGTGGAATATATTATTCCATTTTATTCATCACCTCGTAATAAGCGATCTCTACGTATTCATTCTGAATGTTAGTTTAGTAGCGTATATTGTTATCATAATGGGTTTATCGCGTTGTGTATTCCTTTATATTGTTTACAGCAGACAATGAGGCATCTTCTATACATGTAATATAATATACACGATTATATTTATTGATAATTACTTTTTTATTAAGCTTGGCAGAATTGTAAGTCTCGAATATCTATAATAGTTTTAATGCCACTCTTGCTAATCTTATTTCAAAAGAGCCTCAGACTGATTTTCTTGAAAAGAATCTTGTCAATAAAAACCAGATTCTTCTAACTTATTTAAGAATCCCAGCTCTATTATACTTTAGTATTTCAACAAAAGCAACTCATACATGAAAAAACTTTACACACCTAACTTTGCTATTCCTGATGTTTTTATTTGACTTATATGGAGTAAACGAGTACGCTGTTCAACTGTTGCAATTTTCTACTTTTGTAATTTGCACGCAGCTAATATCAAACTTGTGTGGTAAGGTGTACATGTCATGTACTCAGACCGTTGTGATGAGTTTGTTCGAAGTTGTTTGTTGCGTGTAGAAAGAAATGGTATTGTTTAATAAAGTTCTGAGAATGAGATGTAATGTTTGGTGCTACTTGAAGAATCGTGTGTACAAGTATTTCGTGACAGGTTTAATAAGCGCAGACCTCGACCTTAACACAAGTCTCGTGATTGACCATTTATATGCTTAATCGATTCCAATCCTAAATAGTAACCCACCATCATCAGTATCATCTTAGCCGAATGACGTCCACTGCTGGATATAGACCTCCCCCAACGCTTCCTATAATAACCGGTCCTGTGCTGCCTCTATCCAGCGGTTTCCTGCGACCCTTACCAGGTCGTCAGATTATCTTGAAGAAGGCCTGCCTAAGCTCCATCTTCTAGTACGTGGTCGTCACTTCAGAACTTTTTGGTCTCATCGGCCATCTTATCTGCAAGCCATTTGCCCTACCCTCTGCCATTTAAGTCTGGCAATTCTACGGGCAATGTCGGTGACTTTGATTCGTTGAACACGCAGAAAAACTCTAAGCATTGATCTCTCCATAGCTATTTGAGCGATTTTGAACCTTCTTATAATGGCCATTGTGAGTGACCACGTCTCTGTACATCATTGGCAACTCGCACTGATAAAAAACTTTCATCTTGAAACACAGGTATTTGGGACGAGCAAATGTAACGCATCTTTCCGATCACCACCAAAATTGGATTCGATGATTTACCTCTCAGTAGTAACCCAACATTGAAAAAGTATCCAAAGATATTTACACCCAAATTAGAATACGTTTGTATTTAGACAAGTGCTTTAAACCTGCATGACTGCATTACGTGTTGATCTCGTTTGAAATTTACAGTCATATCACGTAGGCATTTTTTTCCGCATGGCAATATTAAAGCAAATATTTCTGTAAATTCTATTCTTTGGCCAACGAATAAATACAAAATAAATTTAATTGTATCTCACGAGAAATATTTCCGTCGAGACACTGTCATCGGCCAAGTAACACAAACCCTACAGCCTGTCACTCGCACAAAGAATCATAATTAGCTACAGTCACTACTGCGTGCCTCCCCTCTTACCAACCACCCCTCCATCCCCCATAACTTCCCCTCGTTATTCTGCCCGCGACAGTACACGAAATCGCTACGCTTTATAATTTGGAAAATCGAAGTTCTTCGTGGTTTTACGTCTTGTTTTCAATTAAATTATCAAGTTACAGTGAATAAATATTCACTGTTCTTTGATTAGAGAAATAGATGTTCTATTGAAAGTTCTCGCAATGTTATATGGTATTGACTAATTGATTTTATTGTTTTAAGTTCTTTTTCTTTAATTGCGCTTTACTAACTTACGTGTGGACAAATGCTATTAATTACGTTTCAAAGAATTTATATATGCCAAGTATTTTATATTTCTCATTTTTTATCGAAGTTAATTGCAGTTATACTCCAATCAGATTGCTATTTTCTTAATAAATTAAATAAATTCTTATTTTACCCCTTTTATGTAACAGTCTTGATAGCTTTATTAAACTTCTCAAATTTTTTACAGTGGGTTATATATATTCAGTTTTAACTAAGTACTTATAAAATGGTAATTTAAAGAAATAAAATTGCTTAAAATTGCAATGCCTTTCCATGTTCTTATTATTTACATGAAAATAGTTGAACCATTGATTTCAACCATTCAAAAAATAAAAATAAAATAAATAACATTGAAAGTATGAGCCTACTAAGGACAAAATAAAATATATTTAATGAAACTCAGCTGCAGTAAAATGAATTTATTAAAAAAATGTGGATTTAAAAAGTACATAGGATTAAGGTTAACATTTATATTGATCGACCGCGATCAAACTCATACTTCATACCCACCAAATGTCAACAATCTCAATAGAGTATCAGATATTTTATGTCCTGATAACTTAGTTAACCACGAAACACTTACTTTAATATACAAGAAAGTCGCCAAGTGAATTCCTAATCAGCTTTTTTTTCTTATACGTGTTAAAGTTATTCTTTGGCGCCAAGGAACCACGACGCGATTCTTCTCACGTCCTTACGACCGGCAGAGTTTTTATTATAGCAACTCTGACAAATGACACGCCAAGACATACTTGTCCGAGATAATTTTGGAAGCATTTTTCTTTGTTTTTTCTTTTTTATTAAATAGCAGGCAAACGAATAGACAAATCGTCTGATGGTAAGCGATTTCCACCGCCTATGAAAGACTCAACTCCAGAGGAGTCACAAGTGCGTCGCTGGTCTTTGAAGGATGGAGAGGTGGAGGGGGAGGGGTTCGGGTATGGGCCTCCGGTATCCTCACTTAGTGAAACATAGCGCAAATATTGTCTCACACCATTAATGCCCAAGCGTGACTCACCTATACTTTAGAGGCGATTTAAGTTTCAAGTAAACTTTTACTTCAGTATGAGTTATCTTATTTTATCTCAGTTTATTAACAATTAGGTTGTCTTAGTACGCTGCCTAGTACGAGATTAGGTAGCCTCATTATATTATCATATTATTGTTCCTAATACCTACCCTGCAGTGCTTATTTATTGTTTAACTTGAAAGTACTTATGACTTCATTGTTTTATGATGAAATGAAAATGTTTACGTTCAAAATTTCGTGCCAACTCATCGAGCTTCTCCAAAAGTGATTTCAAGTTACACTAAGTACTCTTAAGCACTTTGTAGGTTAGTCTTTAGATCACATTATTCATCAATCATGTTTGTCTTATTTTTTATTGTTATATTTTGTAAAAGAAACCAATGGAACAAACTAATTCTAACGTTATTGGCATTTGATTTACTTTGATGTCCCAATGTCCCTGTGATGTTACCGTAGGAGCTACGCTTCGGTATGAATGGACCGGCTCGACTGGAGTGATATCACGGTCTCACAGAAAACAGGTGTGAAATAGCGCTTGCTCTGTGTTTTTAGTGAGCGAGGATACCAGATATCTATACCCCAACCGCTCCCCATCCTTCCATTCACCTCCTCAATCCACAAAGGTCGGCAGCGCACTTATGACGTATCTGGTGTTGCAGGTGTCCATGGGTGGAGATAATCGCAGTGAATTGCGATAGGCTGATGATGATGATGATGATGATGAATGTGAGAAATGTATTCAATTCACATTCGTTTTTTGTCTATAATGCCACGAACAACGGAAATAAAGGAAAATTAATCTCTATCTTTGATCTTTCCATACTTTAATAAAATGACTGAAGGAAGTTTTAATAATAAACTTATTGAATTGTAATGAAATTATCTTACTTTACGATGAAATGATGAAAATATTTTTATTTACGAAAGCTAAACCTTTTCAACAGAAATATGGTATTTTATATACCAATGAATGATATCAACCTATCGCCGTCCATAGCCAAGTCTTCCCCAAGAAGCGCCATCTATCGTGGTATTTAACTGCCTCGGTGGCGCAGTGGTAGCGTACGCGACTACTGTCCATGAGGTCTCGGGTTCGAATCCTGAGTCGGACCAAATGTTTGTATGATCTGCAAATATTTGTTTCGGAGTTTGGGTGTTTTCTGTGTATAATATGTATGTATTTACAAAAAAAAATGCGTATATATGTAATAATATCAGTTGTCTAGTACCCATAGTACAAACTCTGCTTAGTTTGGGACTAGATGGCGTTGTGTGTTAAAATGTCCGAAAATATTTATTTATTTATTTATTTATTGGTCAATCCGCATCCATCCGCCACTAGTCACTTTCCTCACATCGTCATTGCATCGTGCCATAGAGGGGCGCCCCAAATAATAATCAATTAATTATGTTGAAAACGTTCGACATTGTTCTCGACTGCCTCTGTAGCGGAGTCGTAGCGAATGCGACTGCTCTGCTTGGGCTCTCGGCTCGATGCCGGGGTTAGACCAAATGTTTGTGTGATCTAAAAATATTTGTATCGGAGTTTGGGTGTTCTCTATCTTTATGTACGTAGTTACAAAAAAAAAGTATGTAATATATATGTACATATTTATATTAGTTGTCTAATACCCATATCACGAGCTCTACTTAGCTTGGGACTAGATTCCGTTGTGTAGATGTCCGTTATTTTATTTAACTGCTCTTACATGAAATCAAAAGAAATAAATAAATATAATACTTACAAAATGTAATTGATACCTAATCCACTTACTCTTAATAAACGGACGCAACAATAAACAAAGAATATTACACACAGTATCGCCAAAGAAGTTGTGTAATTATTATTCTGAGCCAACAACTAAACGGAATAACACTAAATAATAATTACCAACTGTTTTTGTTCAACAATTTGGATAGCAACAAACAATACAAACCCATTAATATAATCAACACTCATCTCACAAGGCGAAGAGAAATTCCCTTAATCAAGAAAACAATAACTGAAAATCACTTTAAATTAACTGAACAAAACGAACACTTGAGAGCATTAAACATTATTGGGAAAGCAAGGGAGCACGTAGACGCTATATTTTAGGAACAAGAGGGGAAACGGGAGAAAACGTGACCAACTAGAAATTAACAGCGCGATAGCTGAGAGATGGGACGATACAAGATGGCGACCACGATTTGGGGAAAGGTGGAGTATGAGTTATCGGTGTGATGTTCTTTAAAAGACGAATAGATATGGAATTATAATTTTATTACTTCAGAGTTAAGATAGCGTTGTTTTCTAGTTGTTAATGTCCATTACATTTTGCAATTAATTATTCTTATTATGTCAAGTAAAGCTTATAACATATATATTCACACTAGCTAACCAATGGTTAGTCGCATACTTTATTTCTTATTATTACTCTTTAAAAAAAACATCTACCATATTAGGAATATACATTCTATATCACGGGGGACTATACAAACATACATGAAACGGACACATGGAACACCTAAACTCAGCACAACAACTTGTGGTTCACATAAAGTGTTGTCTTATGTGGGATTTGAATCCACAACACTTGGTACAGTAGAAGCGGTGTGGCGACCACTTAAGCCACTAGGAAAACCGTGCATCTCTTTTTAATCGTACTCAGTTTTTGTTGTTCTAAGCTTGATGTTATCTATCCTGTTTCGGAGTTCTTCATGAGCCACAACGTAACATGAGAATTATATCTTAGAATAGATAATACTTATCAACTGCACGTACAAACACAGGTTGATACAAACCTAGTATCGACAGTTTCCCAAGAGAAAACAGCCTATGTCTCACCTATCTATATCAAGGTGAAACTAACCTAACTAAGAATACAATACGCACCAATTTCAATTCAAACACAGTCACGCTCCCATTAATAACAATTAAGGCTTCAATGTACTCGACACTAACTTCCTATTGGCTTATGAGTGATTTTTTTTTAAAGACAACTCCCGCCTTAGGAATATAAATTCCTGTGTCGTGGGGATCTTTACAAACATGCATGAAATGGATACAAAGTACACCCAGACTTAGAACAACAATTTATGGATCATACAAAGTGTTGTCCCATGTAGGATTTGAACCCACAACACTTGGCGCAGTAGGAAGCGGTGTAGCGACCACTGAAACCACTAGGCCAACCGTGTAGTGAATGTACAAATACCTGTCTATTCGCATAAAATTCNAAACATTTCAATTCATCGTCATCATTAGTCTATCGCAGTCCACTGCTGGACATAGATCTCTCCAATTTCACGCCACTTGGTTTGATCCTCGGCTTCTCGCATCCAGCTCCTGCCAGCCGTCTTGCGCAGATCATCATTCCACCTGGCCTGTGGACGTACTATGTTTGCCGAGATGTGGTTTATAGTCTATTTTGTGTATATAGCCTATATCGATTATATAGTAAATAATTATGTGATTGATAACTACGTTAAATTGAGTGATTTCTAAGGGAAAAACCAACAATTATTCCGTTTAAGCAACTATAATAAATTCTTGTCGTGTATAATATTAAAGTACTTTATACCTATTTAAATTGCTTTGAGTTTTCATATTTTAATTGGTGTTTTTACGCTAGTTTTTCTAGCATTAAAATCAGGTAATCGAGAAGGTGCAAGCTTGTGGTTATTAAGCCCACGGTAATATTCCTCACTCAGTCAAAATCAACGAAAGAATTACTTATAACTAAATATAACAAGTTATTTTTTGCGAAAACTACTTTATGATCAAAACGATTTATTTTAAGAATAAAGTCAATTGAAACGTAACTAAGTGAGAACCTTCTATTAATCTCTCAACAGAAAACACAAAAGCACATCTGACTATCGGTTGAATAAAAAACTATGCACTATATTCATTGGATCGCCTATTGACGCAGTTGACGTCACACCTCTGTTTATGAACGCGTTGACGTGAATCGATGCTGATAACAGTTACTGAAGATTTCCAAGCTTTGTAAGTGACACCGCGTCATTTAGCGGTCTGATACAGCTGTTTGACATTGACAGTCGAATACAATATAGCGGACTTACTAGTTACATGACGCATTTCAGATATCTATAGGGTATTAACTAACCATTTCAATTGAACTCAAAGAGCAACAACACAAACAACAAATTTTAAGTTTAGCGACGAAATCAGAATTGGATTGACATTGTACACATTAATAAAAATACTTCTTGTCTAAAACGAAGAGAAACAGGATAGAAATTGCCATTAGGGTAAGATCTTAACACACACAGTTTCTAATAAATATAAGAGCTAATTTCGTATGACATTCGCAACATCTAGACACAGATTAGGGCGATAATGAGTAGCTCAAGAGCTGTAACTGTTTTGACTTAGCACTCAAAAGAAATAACTTTCCATTTTTCGCAATATTTTTATTGATACTCCGCCGTTCAATCAAACAAAAAAACTCTTCAGCGTGACAATGCTTATGAACTAGAATAAATATTTGAAATTACTGTAAATCTATGATATCATCACTGTCAAGTTTACGATTTTTAAAACTGTATAATTAAGAATTTCAAGACAGGTTGGTCGAAATAAATAGGTTTTGTTGTTGATTATTTAATAAATATATTTTCAACTTTTGTTGCTAACTCGTAGAATATAAATTAACACTAAGCTATTCTTTTTACCTCTTTCGTCTTTAATTTTGTCGTACGCTCCAGGTTAAAATTCAGAGTAAATTTTAACCTCTCTTATTTCATTATAAAATGATCTTTGATGTAATTAATAAATTCGTTTTTACTTCAAAATCGTTCTAAATCATCGGTGTGCTCAACAGATCGACACAGTATTTCACTTCGGCTCAGTGCCTTTGGTTTAAAAGGCGCTGGTTTGGCCTCACATGGAATACGAAAATGAGAACATTTTTGGGATAGGGCACCCCAATACCAGCTCCTTCCTTTGGACCGCCTTCAACGAAGAGCGATTCAAATCGGCGATTGCCAAGAATTTTCATTTCGGCTTGACTCTGGTGCTGCGTAAACATGTGGCTTCGCTGTGCATCCTCAACCGCATTTACCATGCGGAGTGCTCCGAGGAATTATTTGGACTCGTTCCTGCCGCCTCTTACCGCCACCGTCCTAGGCAACGAAGTTTCATCCCCATCTTCTAGATGGTTGGCAGTTCATAATTGTGCGCTTTTCCAGGAACTGTCGGCAGCGGTATTGCTGGACCAATACGACCTTCAAACCTTTACGAAAAGAGCGTACTCCTTTTTAAATGGCTGGCTACGCATTTGTGATGCTTCTGGTGTTGTAGGTGTCCATGGACAGTGGTAATTGCTTACCATCAGACGAAACGTTTGCTCGTTTGTCCCATACCTCAAGTATAATAATAAAAAAAACATTTCTCCTAAATAACATAATTTTAGGTCTCATTATAACATACGGATACGAAATTAATTACGTGGCATAATTGATATTGACAATATACTGTTACAATTAGATTTTAAATTTGACCTACGAGTTAAGGTATACAACAGCAATCAACAAAACAAGCCATCAAGAGCCTCAATTCAACTAACATTTCTAAGTAAAACGTTTCTTTAAATTGATTCACAATGTCTTGCACTCAAATATTTATTAATTCAATCAACTTTTCCACATCCATTAATTATATCACATACGATTAACCATTCTGAATAACTTAATTAGTTCTTAATAATCTCCTTTTAATGGTATAAAGTTATTGTTCTTGCAGACAATTCGTTTTTCTAATACCTTTAGCAATGTCGTCAGTCCACCGTTTAGTTTCAGGTCAATCAATATCGACAGTGTTATCCAGTTGTAGTTTTTTAAAGGTTTCTTCGTTTAGCTCAGTGGATTAAATCCAGTTCAAGGATTAGAATCTGCGTATATAAACTTAATGGGCCTGTTGGCTGGTTGAAAAACTCAGCCAAAGAAAAAAATACATGTGAAGAAGGAATTTTTTTAAGAGCTATAATTGACGCACGTTGACAAACAGTGACGACGCGTCTTACACAAACAGACGCCATTAGATCACCGAGGGTTTTTTCGTGAATTTTAAACTTGAAATTTAAATTTGAATTTATTCCTATTAAAGTCACATATGAGGTACTTCCGAACATCATAAAATACCTGTCTTTCAAGTTACGAGACGAGTTTTTCAAAATTAGTCATCAGGCCGATCAATAATTTAATAATCCTTCTACAGAATTTCTTTATCACCTATTATTTGGTTGTGGAAGCGTGACGGCTATCAGTCCATATAGTTTTACCTTAAGCCTAAACTTATTTCATAAAAAAAGGTCGACAATACCAATAAAATTGTATAAAAGCAATATCTTCACAATTAACGATATCATCAAGTCTAGACATCTTCTTTGAAATACGTGTTCATGTCATGTCATATATCTACTCACATACAGGATGTACACCGAATATACCGCATAAGTGTTATGTAAATTCGAATAATGGAAGATAATACCCTCTAATGTGCGTATTTTGAATATTCACGAGAGTAAATTAAAACACATACCGCTTCAAGGCCCCACCATTAGGTAGATTAAGTTCAGGCTGTACACCTGTGGCTTGGTTAACTCACACTGGTTAGATTAAACTGAGAGTTCGTTGTTAGAGTCGGCTGAGAAAGAGCCTAGCTTGATTTTTTTAAACTTTGAAATGTGTTTGCATTTTTTATTGGAAATTTCATTGCATGAATTCAATTCTTGATGTGCCAATTCCATTGTCTGTTGAATATTAAAAATAACTTTTTACTAGAATAGTTTCTGTTGAAACTTGATTCAATATCCTCAATGTTTTTTTTTCTAAAGATAACTCCCGCATTAGAAATAAATATCACGTGTCGCGGGGAATTTTAGAAATATATGTGTTATGGGCACAAAAAACACCTAGACTCAGAGTTAAGATTTGTAGATCACACAAAGTCTTGTCCCATGAATATTGGAACCTTTAACACTTGGCATGTGGCGACCTTTCAACCACTAAGCACTGCACAACCGTGCAGTCCAATTATTACTCATAACCCAAATTACTATCCAAACTACTCCTATAACAAAATGTATTACCTTTTGTAATGATAGCAGTAGTAATTTAAACCAAGCTAATGTAGATCATAAGATTTTATAGATATCTGAAAAGAGTTGAATAGCGAACTGCTAAGTATTTGGTCTTATAAAGATTACATAAATTAGCATCCGTAAAACTTCCTTTGTTTTAAGCTTATACCTCCAGCATCGCCACACTGATGAACAACTGTGCAAGTCTTAGAATAGAAGTCTTAAATAACTTAAGCTTTCGTGAAATATTTTCGTGACACGTTATATAATGAAACAGAGACATATAAATAGCGTGGATTAACCGCGTTTTAGACCTGAACCCTATCTCAGACTCGATTGGATTTGCATCATATTATACTTGAATTTTATTACAATAAGTCTATATTTTTTAAATATAGTAGTGCTAGAACTACCATAGTCTCAGCATGGTTGGGCCGGTTCACCGGAGCGGCACTACCCTCGCATAGAAGATCTCCGTAAACCGTTAGTGCGAGACCGAACGCCCAATGATGCAGAAGAATCACTAGTCCATCAGTATGGGTCATCAGGCTGCATTGTTGTATTGTTTTAATTCGCAATGAGTATGATGACCACCACTTTTGGATTCTGCTTATGTGTATTATCAAACAGAGTAAAGTGACTTTGTCATAAAAAAAACCTTATTATTGAATAATATTGTCATTACATTTGAATTGACTGTAATCTCTTTAACATTTGCATAACTCTATTCTGACTGGCTTTGTACAAAGTCATTTATTATACTACTGTATTACATTTTTTATAAGAATTCATATTCCCTTCAAAATATTAGTTTCAACATCATCACCGTCCATTTGAACAAAACCCGTTTTGAATACTTAAACAAACTTGAATACGACTATTTGTGTTAGTAGACAAATTAGACTAAAAAGGTCCGTCTATTATATGTAAATACTTTATACTTGTAATGCATGTTTCTAGAAAAACAATAACAGTAAAGCGTTTGTCATCTCATTTCAAATATAAAGGCTAACGTTTTATGTAATAAAAATTTTTAAAACGTTTAACAGCTAAAATAAAAATACAGTTACCGCAGTTTGAATATTTCTCAAATGGTATCCACAAAATAACATTCATTTATGTGCTCTTTTATTTCTCAAAAAAAAAATTAAAAAGACAGGCTACATTTTGTTGCGATAACACGAATAACCAACGTGCCATACGGGTGGAGTCAAAGGAAAACCTAGCACTACAAATTTTGATTGGGGTTCAATTTCCAGCATCTGTCTCGACTGTGTAATCACCAAGGTTGTGAGGGAAGAGTGGCAATAAAGCTACTCGCGCCTAATTATTCTAATAAATTCAAAAGGGAAGCCCTTTAATTTCCTTCGCTCGCTACTATTTCTCGTGATTAAATTCGTTGTGAGTTTAAGACAACTTAACTTGAGACACTTAGAACTTCATTACTTGAAGTTACTTTATGGTCGACTTTTAAGTACATCTCCTGGCTTCGTTCAATATTAATCTTATTAGTTATTAGTTAGTGGTATTTTACTAGTACAATACCTACAATGTTATGAACAATATAAATATGTCACTGTTTATGTAATTTAATAAACTTCGAGCCTTTTGTTCAAACTAGGTTGGGATCGGTTATTATCTGCTATTATGCAATTCCATTTTTACACGGAACGACTGCCTTCAGCCCTTAACAATCTAAGCACTAGGTGAAATCGATGTTATGTAGAAAGATTATTGTTGTATTTATATTTATCAAATACTAGTACTACTCGCAGCAAAAAAAAGCCTATGCCTTCTTCAAGAATCAAAGTATCTCCACGACTTTCTTTAAAATCGGTACAAAGGTATGTCCGTGAAAGAAGGACAGACAGACAGACTAGTGAATTAATTTTGGTTGTAGAATGTGTGCATTTACCACTCCAGTTATCGAGTCTCTCACCATAATTTATTTACTAAAAATGTTGTCAAACCTGCTTAAGAATTTAATCCCACATGGGTCCTATTTAACCTGAAAAGGCGGTCCAATCTTCAGCTGTAGTACTTACCCACAATAGTTTCTCAACAAAGCTTTTATTTCCAATTACAAGCACGTCGGTTTAGACAACGTGTGTGATGGAATTCAAACAATTTATTTTATTCACAGTCCAAATAAAAGGGTTTTCTTTCAGAATAGGCTCGAGAAAGTTTCGCGTGAAGGCCTTCGTCCTTTGTGTGAATTCCTTAAAGCTTGAATACGGTTTTGTATCGGGGAAATAGTGTAATTTAATTTCTTAGTTAATGGTCATAGGGTATAAGTTTTAAACATTCGTAACGTAACAGAACTCGGGTTTCATGCTCTCCTGATAGTGGAAATGAGAAAATGTTATATTTTTTTTCTCGATTAGAGTCATATTGCCTTTATCATACATTTTATTACTAATATATATATAACTAATAGTTACACTTCATAATTCAAGAAGGGCTGAACCGATGTGGCTGAAAATTGGTGCGGAAGTAATGTAATAATAATAATGTATTTATTGTTCACAAATACAAGTTTACAATAATAATTCACAGTTTTCGTATCGCAAATAATTACAAATAATGCTCTGCTGATACTTAAAAAGGCAAACCTGTGCTATAAGTATCAGCAACTATTTATGTGGCACAGTCAGGTAATGCAGCGCAACCATTTTAGGACAGAATATAAAAAAGAAATTCTGCCATCGTAGTATACAACGAAACTAATTAAAAAATAATAATAATTGTAATCAAACTAAATCAAAAATCATGATCAAAATAATTTGAAAAATGTAATAATAATGGAATAATCACTAAAATTAGTAAAGGAAATAATTTAGTATTTTTAATCAAATAACTCAAATAAAAAGGAAGTTTATACTTTATACTGGTAACACCGCGGGACTCAACTAGTATTATATAATAAAGATTTTTGAGTGTTGTGGTGGTGCGCATTCAGAAGAATTGTAAGGACTTTCTTATATATTAATTATATTGTTTTTTAACATAATGACTGTTTTGACCCGGTTCCGGCGAAGCCAAAAGCAAGGAAAGTTTTGGCAGTTTATGTATGTTTGTATATTTTAAACTATTGAACCCATTTGAATGAATGAGGTTTGGAAGGATAAGTGACATCGGCTATATAAATATTATCGTAAGACTTTACGTAGTCGGGTTACAGTTTTTAAATATTTTTATGTTATATACGATAAGGCCGCATTAATGCTTATTCTTAAAATTATCAAAACCATGTTACCCTGATTCATACTATACCTGATAGCTTTCTTACTTAGGATAATAATGAATAGTTTATAATAATATATGTTGAATATACAAGCAATTTTAGATGAAACTAGGTATTTAATATTCGTATTACCTATCTTATAAGAAGGCTATCTCAGAAGGCTCGACCCGGAATATCTTATTATAAAACATTTTACATCATTTTGGCACAAAATTTGACCGCATGACTGGCCTTACTGTCTTACCCCTTACATCAATTATAAGGCTTCATATTTTAGGGCAACGTATCAGATGTCGCTAATTGTGGTTTCTCGAGAGCAGCATCACATTCTGCCTTGGATAATAACTGGGTCCTTTGATTTATCCGAGCTATTATCGTGGCTCTTGCAAACAGTAATTTACATTTCATGTACGGGTAGTCAATGATCATATAAGACTATTAGGGATATTCATTTGATCAATTTACGAGACGAGTTTAAATTAATGGTTGATAGTATTTGACTGGACTATTAGAGGGTATAAATTTTGTCAAATAATATTAAAATTACTGTATACTTATAGACTTTACATTTTCTCATATTTTAAAAAAATAAAGCCACTCATACAGTAGGGAACACATTTCATAAAAGAAATGCACTGATACAGTAGGGAACACACTTCTATCAGTGCATTTCTTTTATGAAATAGAGGGCAAACCAGCGGACATATCACCTGATAGTAAGCGATTACCGCCGCCCAAGGACACCCGCAATACCAGGTTTTCTCACTAACTTAGCGAAACACAGCGCAAGCGCTGTTTCAAAAGTGTTTTTTTGTGAGGCTGTGGTATCAATCCTATTGAGTTGGTGAATTCATGCCGAAGCGTGGCTCTCCCACGTTATTTATGAAATTCAATTTACAATTCTCTACTGAATGACTCTACTTTGCCTGAGAGTTTGAGTAGTATGCAAGAGGGCACCATAATCATTGCAAATGCATGCATTGCATCATGGTAACAGGGCAGTACTACCTCTGTAGAACAGACCCGTTTGTAATGTAATTAGCGTAGCTCTTCTATATTTTAGAAGGGGGAAACTTCTAACTATTTCGTTAATCGTTTTTTTTTAACAATTTATCATAATTATTATCGCTGGAAGCCAATCTTAGTAACTTTAAGAAGGTGTTTTGTTTCGTCAATATGCTTTCTTAATTAGCAATTTAATTAAAGTTTTGTTTTCTTTGATGTTCTTATATTTGTTCCCTCTATTTTTATGTGTGTTCATCAAAATAAAATTTTAAACTGCGGACTCATTTACGTCTGTTTACTGTTTGATGTCATTTTGATTAGTTTTGGTGTCTTATTCTCTTGACCTTCGCTATTATGGAAATAAATAAGTTATTATTAATGTCATAAAACGATATCAAAAAGTATTTTACTTGTTCAATACTTTTGTGTAATTTAATTCTTGGAGCTTAAGTCGGGTTTGGTATTATTTAGAGCTGACGTCCGTCCTCGCCTCGGGTAGAGCCTATTGTTATTCTTTAACCATCTAAATTGAATAAATTAAAATTTATGGTTTCTTGTAATATATTTAGTATTTGCGTTTATCTGGCTGACGTTGATTGGTCTGCTTTGGCTTGGGGCTGTCTGGTGATATAATTTAATCAATCTAATCAACTCTTACTTTTTCAATATGAATTAACTTTCAAGGATTATTTTAGTTGGAGCTTCAACTTATTAAAAATAGCTGGACTACAGTAATATTTATTTAGCTTTAACTTTTCTCAACATTTTAATTAAAAGCAACATACTCATTGTCATTTCAACTATTTTTGGTTAATGCTTTTTCATTACGAGTACTTATTGATTCAAAATTTATTATCAGATTACTTTGCACACCCAAATGAATTAATGTTTAACTGTAAAGCCAAACAAATCGCCAATAAGCAATTTTAAAATCATTTACAATATACATTTTTTTGGTATCAATGTTATCTATAAATTACCGATATACTTGTACAGCAAAAATAATTTTTCGTCTCGAAGTACCTGCGAAGAATTACGTATTGAGACGTTAGGTCTTCGATAAACTCCATAAAATACCTGAGTATAAAGCATCGGAAGGCATAACATTCGATGAGAACACGTGAAAAACATACATCGCTATCTCCTTCACCGGATGTTGAACATAATTCGCAGCTTCCACAGCTTCCGGCGACCGTCCCAGATTACGATATCAACGTAAATCATGAATTTTGTCATCCCTTTTATCCGTTGAACCTCGGGGGATGTTTCAACCCCGTTGGTTTAGATATGTGCCACGTTCAACTTTGGTTCCGTTTCATAAAGAGCTTGAAAGATTATGGCTGATGTTTTCGTACACTTTTTAAGTAACGCTCTCAATGGGACAAGTTTACTTTGATGACTGTATTTTATCAAACCTCAAAATATGTAAGGCCCATTTTTTGTAAGAATATTATATTTTTAGCATGATTTGATGAATAGGTATTGCGTTGTTGTCATCCTTGTTATACGTTGGATATAAAATTTGTTACTGGAAAAGAATTCGGAAAAAATATTCGCAAAAAATTAATGACTGACAAGTAGCAAAATTGAAAGTTCTTATATATTTCCATAGAGATTTACAGTCCTACTTCTTCTCACAGAATCGATAGTAGACAAGTTTTTGGCGGCTCAAAGCTCATATTGATGAAACACACACGATAATGAATTTTGTATAAAGAATTAACAAAACATATCAGGATAATCGGTTGAGCAAGCACAAAATATTTTGAATATTATGACGTCAATATTCGCCACAGTATTATTCTAACTAACCTATTTTTTGTAAGGAAAATTTAAAAACCCCATGACAAAAATTATAGACGTACAAATCCTAAAACACCTCATTTGGATAGTCAAATATTCACTGGTACGTTCCTAATTTTACGCCCCATTTCTTTAAAATGACTAGGCCGATTCTACCTTTTTATTTGAAACCAGACTGGAGGATATTTGTGGGCATTTGTTGTTTTATTTTTATTTCTACTCCCTATATATTTTATACGGCTGAATCGTTTTTCATCAAACATAGCTTAGATTACTTTCTGTTCTAATTAGGCTATAATTTTGATTTAGGTCCTAATTCGTCTAATTTTACGTGGCTAAGCAATAAGATAGCAAATTTAACGCTTATTCAGAATCTATATACCTTCACATATAACTTTAGACATAAGAACGTGAGAGCCATAATTACTGGGTCAGCCATGATTAATGATGCTGAACACGCAACGAAATCGCTAACTCATTACATGGATGACCCAATAGGCTGATCTCGCTCCAAGTAAGCACACCTACCATTTTTCTGCCGAGATTAACATGAAAATATTTGAGCCCATAAATATACTTTTCATGAGAAATAATGTTTTAAGTTTGCCTCCATAAATTCTATCTACCCGAGACATTGTAATAGGTTTCAGGGAATCGTTGAGTGCCGAACTAATAAAATATTGCTTGTATTTCACTTGTATAGAGTTTGGAAAATATTCAGTAATGTACTTGGGGTACACCGCCCTTATATCTTGAAGTCTCGATATGTTATAAAGTTCGTATAAGTTTCTAACTATCGACTTACCTCATGCTCTTATACTTAGAAGAGGCAATTTTAAGGTAAAAGCATGTTAATTAAAAAACACAATATACACTCAAAGTGACTGCAAAAACTTTTAAGTAATCCTTTTACGTTTAATCGTAATAACGTTTTATTGTATTTGTTATCAAATTTAAAAAATCTTGGATTAGCTTAAAATTAACTTTTTTTATAAATTACTATTACTTTATTTTAAATGAAAAGAATCCGTTTCATCTTTGATGCATTGATTTAAATTACCCATAAGAGAATAACGGTGTCTATTTTTTAAACTGCAAGAATTGTCAACAAAAAGAAAGTCAGATGGCTCTTAAGTGGAAACTTCTAAATGCTCTGTCTTATTAAAACTGGATACTGTGTAATGAGGGATTCTCAACGGCGCTTGGAAGATGTCTCTCCTCAATTGTATCCAGAATATAACTTTCGCTATAGTGATCTTTTATTTTCTCCTGTTTTGTAGAAGTCATAACATGTACTCATTTTATCTCAT
The DNA here is from genome assembly GCA_003709505.1 of Hyphantria cunea. Taxonomy (NCBI): domain Eukaryota; kingdom Metazoa; phylum Arthropoda; class Insecta; order Lepidoptera; family Erebidae; genus Hyphantria; species Hyphantria cunea. Next base: position 290,627 of record PKRV01000270.1, read on the forward strand.
TAACTACTTATTATAGAAATCAAAAGTATTATTACAACTTAACGTTGAGAATTATTAAAATTAACGAAAACCTTAAATTTTGAAATAGTTCATTGAAATACTTCCTTAGGTTTTAAGGAAGAGAGAAAAGAGTTGCGTATCAAAATTTTCTTCCATACGTTATTTTTTCTTGCTTCTTTGTATTTGTCTACAAACGCAATTGTAAAATATGTTGAAAATTATTTCCAATTTCACAACAGAAGTGAAATACAGTTACCAATTCTATTCATATTTAATACATATTAAAAAGCTATACAGCTAATTAGTTAATAGGTTCAATCAAGGCCGAAGAAATCCCAAAAGACCTATTTCATCTAATTCACATTTTTTGATATTTTTAATCATTATTTTCATCACGACAAAGACTTGAAGACTCGGATGACTTAAGATTTGAAGGCTTAAATACTTGACATTGGCAGAAATAGCTGATTAGCTGGTTGCCATTTCATCAGAAAGAAGAATGATGCAGAAGTATCAATGCTTTACACAGGAGAGAGTAGAGCGATTTTAGCAAGGACAAACAAAAAAAAAATTGTAGGCCCATAGACCATGGTTGTTACTTACGTCCAGGTGACAAATCTGCTCGTCTGCTCTCTACTAAAAAAATATATCAACTCAAAATGATTTACTCAGTCCTATTAACACAGTAGATGTTAGTTCAGTATCTCAGACGAGAATATATTGCACACCTATCTCTTGTTAGTTTTAGTACAAAACTAACGTAGCGCTATAAAACAACTTTACGACCTTATAAAATATTTTGCAGTTTGAATTGTGCTGAGTTTGCAAACGGTTTATTGATTCACGTTCTACATCCACTCGCAAAAACAATCTCTATGTCCCAGAGATACAGACTGAAATTGTATAAGAGTAAAAAGTAGCTTCTGGAAAAGACGCGTGTTATTCATCCAAATTCAAAAAGTTTTAAAACAGAATTTCTTGTTCTGGAATTTTAAACTCTGGTGTAAGGTAATAAGTTTAGTTTTTCATTGTAATGAGGGTTCTTATTGGATTTGCTTGTGTTGTGCAAATAGAATCGTGCATGTTTTTCGTTTGTTAACGTTGCTCTTCGTGCATCCCCGTATTGTCGGCTCTTAGTGTTTTATTTTAACATGGCCTGCATTTAAATGCCGCAGGAATTTCCTTTAGTTTTGTTTTTGTTGTGTTTGGTTTACTTCAACTAGTTTGTTCTGTAATTAGGTTGTAATTATTCGTTATTATGATTGCCAACGTTGGTTTTTGGCTAGGAATGAAACTGTTTTGAATTCGGTTCGAAAAGGTTTGGTCTTTAACTAAAAAACTTTTTCAAAATCTAATTTGAATCTTTGTATGTATTTTTTTTAATTCTAAATTAACTCCGCACCACTTATAGCCATCAATATAATTGGATATGATGAGAATTGTGTTGATGGTGATATAATTAGTTCTGTAGTAATAATTATTTTATAAAATAGTTTGTTAGTAATCAAATACAAGAAACAAAAAAGGTTTTAAGTTTAATTTAATTACGAAATAGCTTTTATTTTCGTAGCACCAGTAAAAAATTACCAAATGAACTGAAAAAAGTAGAACTGCAAGATCTCAAGTCGGCATTAAGTCCCAAAAGGTCCGACCTAGTTCGGAGGCTGTAGCGCGACCAATTACTGGCACCCTTGAGATGTGCAGACGTTTCGCTGTTGGTTTTGTTACTAAATGTCTTTGTCATGCTCTAATTTAATTCTTTTGACTATCTACTTATAGATAGTTAGTATTGGTAATGCTTGGTTTAAATTGCATTGAAATTTTAGCGACAAATTATTTGATAAATATCTATTATTATTTTCAAACGAGTTTATATAATGCATTCATCATCATCATCATTGAGCGAGAGACATGCACATTTGTTATTACATTATAAATATTGAATTTTGTAATCGATTTTAATATGATGTTACGGCAACACATTTATTTTTTAAACTGGATTCAATAAATATGTCACAATCTTGTAACGGTTTTCACCCTGCTGTAGTTAGTATACAGTGTTTTAATAAAACCCTTTAACGTTTTAGTGTGGCCTAGAATTATACGCAATGCTGAATCTTGAAGAGAGAGCCTTATTTCTTGGAAGAAGGCCAAATTGAGGTTATTTACCGTCTGGATGTAGTGCGGCTGCGGGATATTCTGACCGCGAAGTATGGATAATAGATAATTTGACGTGGATTGTACGCAATAACTAATTGTGATCAGAAACGCCTATTTTTAAGGAATTGAATATTGAGCAAGTGTTTAGTGAGTTGAAATTGTAAGCATAAAAATGGCTAAAAATTAATATTAAAGATTTCTAAGAACAAGTGGTAAACAATATTAATTATCTTTATTGTGCACCTTTATCTTTATTGAGGACGTGGAAAAGCCCGGACGCTATGACAAAAAATGTAATCGATTTCATCATAACGGACAGGAGGCACATATTCAGAGACGTCTCAGTGCTCAATAGGTTTAACACCGGTAGCGATCACCGACTAGTCCGAGGTTCTCTGAATATCAACTTCAAGGCTGAACGTGTCCGCATGATGAAGTCCAGGCTCCGACCAACTCTGCTCCAAGTCGAGATGGGATCTGAAAAATTCCAGTCAAATCTGGAAAACCGATTTGTTGCCATGGAAACCACAAGAGACGTAAACCAGAACCTTGAAAATGTGGTTCGAATCCTCAGGAGTGAAGGTACGAGATTTTGTCAAATGCAGCGTACAGACACGAAGTCGAAGCTTTCAGAGAGGACACTAGGGTTAATGAAGGAAAGACGTGAGAACCCGCCAGTCACTTCATCGGCAAAACGGACTCTAAACCGAGAGATTAGTAAGCGTGTACGACACGACCTCCGATGCTCCAACACTCTTTTGATTGAAAGAGCAATCGAGCAGAATCGGGGGTCAAAAGTGTTTGTGAAATCTCTTGGAAGAAGCCATTTGACGAAGCTGACCACAGTAAGCGGAGAAGTCGTTGCTTCCAAGCTGGCTGTCCTTTCGGAAGTAGAAAGCTTCTATGGCGATTTGTACGCTTCGCATGCATCTCGACCTGATCCCGAAAATGAGGACCCTCGAGCCAAATTAACACGCCACTTCACCGAAGATCTGCCAGAAGTCAGCATTGACGAAATCGAGATGGCTCTTAGACAGCTGAAAAATGGAAAAGCCCCTGGAGAGGATGGCGTTACTACAGAGCTGTTAAAGGCTGGAGGTAAACCCGTATTAAAGGCGCTCCAAAAGCTTTTCAACGCTGTCCTGTTCGAAGGGAGGACTCCAGAGGCGTGGAGTAGGAGTGTGGTCGTCCTGTTCTTCAAAAAGGGAAATAAAACCATGTTGAGGAACTATCGGCCCATTTCCCTCTTGAGCCACGTCTATAAGCTGTTTTCAAGAGTCATCACGAACCGTCTTGCGCGAAGACTCGACGAATACCAGCCACCGGAGCAGGCTGGGTTTCGGAGCGGATATGGCACCATAGACCACATCCACACAGTGCGGCAGATAATACAGAAGACCGAAGAGTATAATCAGCCCCTGTGTCTAGCATTTGTGGACTATGAAAAGGCCTTTGACTCGATTGAGATCTGGTCTGTTCTGGAGTCCCTGCAGCGTTGCCAAGTAGATTGGCGGTACGTCCGAGTGCTGAGATGTCTCTACAAAACCGCTACTATGTCCGTCCAAGTACAGGATCAGCATACAAGACCCATACCATTGCATCGAGGAGTGAGGCAAGGGGACGTTATTTCCCCGAAATTGTTCACTAATGCAATGGAGGACCTGTTTAAGACGCTGCACTGGAAAAGGCGCGGTATCAACATCAATGGCGAATACATCTCCCACTTGCGATTTACAGATGACATCGTCATCATGGCAGAGACGTTGCAGGACCTACAACAGATGCTGAACGACCTGGCTGACTCGTCTGTGCGCATCGTCCTACGGATGAACTTCGACAAGACCAAGGTCATGTTCAATGAACATGTACTACCGGAACCGGTTGCGGTACACGGTGCCGTTCTCGAAGTTGTTCAAAAATATGTATACCTCGGGCAGGCTTTGCAGTTAGGTAGAAACAGCTTTGAGGACGAAGTGAACAGAAGAATCCAGCTAGGTTGGGCAGCGTTTGGGAAACTTCGTCGGGTCTTCTCATCATCGATTCCACAGTGCCTAAAGACGAAAGTCTTCAATGCGTGCGTCCTACCCGTAATGAGTTACGGAGCCGAAACGTGGACACTTACGGTTCGACTGGTCCATAAGTTTAAAGTCGCTCAGCGTGCAATGGAGAGGTATATGCTCGGCGTTTCTCTAAGGGATCGCATTAGAAACGAGGTGATCCGACAAAGAACCAGGGTCATCGACGTAGCCCACAGGATTAGCAAGCTGAACTGGCAGTGGGCTGGCCACATTTGCCGAAGAACCGATAACCGTTGGGGTAAACGAGTTCTTGAGTGGAGACCGCGTCTCGGCAAACGTAGTGTAGGACGTCCACAAGCCAGGTGGAGCGATGATTTGCGCGGGACGGCTGGCAGGAGCTGGATGCGAGAAGCCATAGATCGAACTAAGTGGCGTGAAATTGGAGAGGCCTATGTCCAGCAGTGGACTGCGATAGGCTGATGATGATTGTGCACCAGATTAATGACAAGTATAATTTAGGAAAGTAATAAGTGGTTGAGAAGTGCGGGTCTTCTCGCTCGGAGGTAATCGCTTACCTGCGACCATACTCCAATGTATATATGTACAGATTAACATCACAACAAAGAGAAGAAAGACATGAAACAAACTAGGGTTTGTTTCTAGGGTTTGCCAACCCATCTGTTCACTGTGGTACAGTAGGTCAAAGCCTCCTTTCTGAGGAGAGGTCTATGTCAAACAGTGGATGACTGTTTAAGGTTGTTGATGGTGATCAATACCCCGTCGATTCATTTTCCTCCTTTATCATAGATAAGTACATTTTATAGCTAGAATCATTTTATATCGACCGAAGTCCAGTTTCACTAGGTACACCATGCGCGGTGGTAATCGCTTACTATCAGGCGATACGTCTAGTCGTTTTTTTTTATGGAATAGGGGGCAAACGAGCAGATGAATCGCCTGATGGTAAGCGATTACCGCCGCCCATGGACTCCCGTAACACCAGAGGCCACACAAGTGCGTTGCCGGCCTTGGGATATGGGGAGGGGGATGAGGGGAAGGGTTGGATTATGGGCCTCCGGTATCCTCACTTACTCGGTGAAACACAGCGCAGTCGCTGTTTCATACTGGTTTTCTGCTTTGCCGTGGTTTGCCACCTATAACATAAAAAAAATAGAAGAAGTGTATGTGTACGTTCAAAAATTTAAAAAAAAGAAAAGAAAAAGAGCGTATTCCTTCTTAATAGGCCGGCAAGGCACTAGTGACGCCTTTGGTATTGCGTGTGTCAATTTACGGTGGTAATCGCTTTCTATCAGGCTTAGACAAAATATATATATAAACTAGACCACGGGAAAACACTAATTAGTGATAGTTACTTGGTACGAGATTCAAAAAGCACATCAAAGTTAGTAACATATCGTTACGTGAATACTTTGTCCCTAAAATGTTCTATTAATTAGACTTTCATATGAATAGGGGTGGCTTAACAGATACTCCCTATAAGGGATAGGAAGGAAGATAATCTTGACAAGGGGTGTAAACTAATTACTGGTATCGGCAGCAGACACCCCTATGGTAATTGGAGAGATTATCGTGGCCGGTACACGTACTCATATATCGTAACTATAGTTACAGATTCCTAACTGATATGAAATTTAGTGCTCTCGTTGTATTGTTTGAGGTTACGCCAATTGAAGTTGTACTGCATAGGTCTCGAAGGGTTCACTTATAAAGCACTACCTTTTTCATCCGACTCCGCCTGCGTATATCTCGGTTATTGCGGTAAATAGAGAATCAATAAATCTCCATTGTAAATATCATATAAATCACAGATAAAGACAGAGTTAAACGTACACGTATGTCTCTTATACACTTTTTTATCTTAATAGAAAACAAGCTATGGTAACAAAGTCTCCTTGGTATATATTAAGACCTGATACCTATATATTCCATTATAGTATTTTTTCTCTTAAATCCCCTTAAAAAATATTAAAAGGGGTAAAGAAAATTTAAAGTGTTGAAGTAGCAACAACTTAAATAAACGCAATATACTTGTTAAACACAATTTACATTTTATGAAACAGATTTCATGTATAGAGTATATTATTTAAGATTTAGTCATTCATCGCATCAATCCGATGGCTAAAATAAAGAGAATTCAATTACACATTTCTCTGTTACAGCATTTTGTAATACAAGCTGAAAATTAGTATTCGAGTGAACCTGTGACTACGGCTAGCGGTACCTACCTGTTACAAATGACAGGTAAACCTGTGTACGTCGTTGACAACTACCTCGGTGGCGCAGTGGCAGCGTATGCTTCTTTTGTGCTTGAAGTCGAAGTTCGGTTCCCGGATCGGACCAAATTTTTGTATGATCTACAAATATTTGTTTCGGAGTTTAGATGTTTTCTATGTATACATTTACAAAAAAGAAATATGTATTACATATTAGTACATATGTCTATCAGTTGTCTAGTATCCTTAACACAAGCTGGAGTTGATGACGTTGTGTGTTATATGTTCAAAATATTTATTCGTTATATTGATTTATTTAACTTCAACTATCCGGATGGATACCCGGTTTCATTCTCCCCGGCGTGTCGGACCACGACAAGTGTGTAAGTTTGCCCATGTTATCGAAGTATATATTACCTGTGTAGTGTAGTGTTCTGAGTCTGGGTGCTCTTTGTGCCTGTTTCATATATATTTGTGAACTTACCTAAGACACTTAATACATACCGTGATGTATATCTTATAAATTAATATGTTTGTCTCAATAATAATTAGCTTAACCATTACATTGTTTTTTTTCCAGGTACGTCATCGCATTTGTGTGTGGATTTCTGTAAGTCTTTATAATTTTTAATTCATATATAATGATTCTTAAATGCTACTGTAACTAAAGCTTCTATCTCTTTCTTAAAAAATACTGATTCACTAAGAGTACAACAGAGAAAAATTTAAAAAATATGTTTAAGAAATAACGAGATTAGACCCAAACATGCCGACACTTAAAATAAAAAATAGCAAAATAGAATCGTTGTATTTAGGAGTAATTTGATGTCTCAGAAACATCGGCTACTTATCCTGTCTGTATCCATACCAATGGAAAGGAACTCTGTCTGTTACGCTTTCTTGGCTTAACCACTGCACTGATTCCAATGAAATTGCTATGGAGATATTTTGATTCCTGAGGAAGGACATGGGTTAATCTTTACCGCACTATCCGACTCTCAATATACTCCTAATTATGTAAAAACAATGTTCAAACAGAACTTACTTGAATCTTTACACACATATAATATGGAGAGAGAGAGAGCCAAGCTTCGGCATGAACGGGCCGGTTCGACCGGAATTATATCACAGCCTCACAGAAAACCGGTGTGGAACAGCGATTGCGCTGTGTTTCACCAAGTGAGTGATGAGGAGGCCCATACCGCATTTTTTTTACGTGTGTAAACCCCCTCAGGCTTTCACCCCACCTTCGGTTTGCGGCGGGGCGGTGTGTCGGAATCGAACCAATTAAAACCACACGGTGTGCCACTCTTCGCCTGAAACGAGAGGGATTCGGGAACCGCTTTCTTACGCCATCCGGACCCCTCCCAGCTCCTCTCCCCATTTCCATCCTCCTCCCCATTTCCCAATATCCAACAACGAACTTGTGACGCCTCTGGTGTTGCAGATGTCCATGGGTGGCGGAAATTGCTTGCCATCAGGTGATACATCTGCTCGTTTAAAAAATCACATTATTGTGAGACGGTATACACTCAATATAACCATTTTTTCTTTTGCTGGTACTTTCATTAAACTATTTTTCAAATTTATATATATAAACAAAATGTGTATAATATTTGTTAGGTATTAAGCAGACATCACAATGCACGTAGAAGAGAGCCATAATTCTTTGTTGTGAGATAGGTACTCCTCATAAATTTATGATTTCATCTAGTAAAGTGAAAACTGATAAATGTGCTTGAAATTCGGAACAGAAATTAATCTCAAATTGGAAGCAATTCGTACAACTGGTACGTCGATAAATCGATGAAAAACAATTAAAATACTGAAGAGCTTTTTTACGTCGTCTACTTATGATATGTCTACACTCAACCTATTTCAAATTTCCAATTATCGTTAAACAATGAATTTGTTTTCTCTTAAAATTGAAAACATGCAAAATTGCAGAACATTTCCAATACTCAATATCTGTAAAAAGATCAAATAAGCATACAGAAAAAATGGGAAAGAATATCTCGTAGAGCAGCAACGCGATATCAAATTTATGAAGGGGAATTAGGGTTCAGAATTGCTTGAAGCGGGTAAGATACGGTTGAAGGAAATGAGGTCTTATCGTAATAGTGTTTGGGTGTAAATTTGAGCGGATACGATTCCTGATTCAATAATGTTGAGAGGTAAGGTCAGACAGACGGATTGAATTGTTTGCTGTGAGGTTTTCCAAGACCCGCACTGTAAAGAAATGAGAATATTTGCCGCTGAGCTGACGTCTTGCTTTTTATACAAGTGTCTCGGGACTAATTCTGATATTTGAGCTGCTTTTGTTGAGATGTTTTTCAGCTTTTGAGTTTAATTCGTATAAAAATTTCCTTGTGACGGGCCCTTTGTTTGGTTTTGTAAGAAAATTTTGAGGTATTAATGAAAGGTACGTGATACAGAATCGATTTAACGCCAGAATTTAAATTATGTTAAAGCGGAAGTAGCTGATGATATTTTTAATTGATTACATCACCGTTAGTTAAAGTGAAAACTATCGGTAGCTATTTATTAATTACTCAAATGACCCTTTATAAAAATGTGAGTGTAGATTTTAATGTTCATAAGTATAAGTTCATATAATTATGTAAAACCTAATTGTAACTAAATACTATGACTACACTCATCAGAACCCAATAACACTCCAATTACGTGAAAGAAAAAGGCCAGCAGAAGTATATTTATTAACTTGAGGTTTGTTATAGCACAACATAAGTAATTACTAACAACTTCCTCAGTGGCGCAGTGGTAGCGCTTGCGACTGCTGTGCTTAAATCTCGGGTTCGATTCCCGGGTCTGATAAATATTTGAGATGCCCGAAATATTTATTAGTTATTTACTGAAAATAGTATATATACATAAATCCAATACAACGGCTTCAAGTTCACTCAAAATACAAATATCGTCACGATCGTTCCTCCAGACCTGTAACCTTATCAAGCTCGTACATCAACTCTGGCGCCCAAATAAATCCCTTCCGATCTCATTACCCTCGTTTGTTCCGATCGTTTCGCGTTACATTGCGCTATATACACCATTCAACCTTCTGATATTGAGAACTAAGTCAGTAATAGCTTTGTAGGCAGATTTGGTATCGTATTACCTCCCAATTAAGGACTACTTCTATATATTAAGATACTGGTGTGTCCTGGATACTTTAATTGGTAAACAAACAATGTAAGTTACAATAACGCTACTGTTTGGAATTCTAATTGTGTTAATCTTTAGAACAAATAGTTTTATATATTGTATGGATGAATTCTAAAATTTGAAGTTTGTGTTCAGTAAAACTTAAGATGCAAATTTAAGATAAACAGTTGAAAGAAAATACAAATCATTTTTTTATTGACAAATCATTGAATTAACGCTAGCAGAATTCGCAGATGGTCATAAATATATTGTTACTTCGCAGTTTTGACATGGAGTCGGTTCTTTTAAGCCCAATGCAGAAGATATAGTATTATTGCCGTGATCTTAAAGCAATGTTTAAAATTGTCAGGGAATAAAAAGAAAGACTTGTTAATTATTCTGACGGGGCAAAATTATATGGAAATGCCTTAAAAGACAGAACAAAAACTTCCCTAAAAGCTACTACCAGTAATTACTCGAGGGCAAGGTTTGAACGAAAATCGATTCGACAGAAGCCTTCTTTAAAACTTGAGTTGGCAGTTTTCAATTATATATGTCATCTATACATCCAACTGCCTCGTTATCCTAAAGGTTAGCGTATGCGAGTTCTGATCAAGAGGTCTCTGGTTCGATTCCCGGGTCTTATTGATGTTCGGTTTTCCTTACAAGAAATTCTTAATGGCAGCCCGGAGTATGTAAGATGGCGGTGTTTCACGCCCGTACCTCGAAAAGCACATTAAGCCGTTGGTATCAGTTGTCATGAACATCTACGGCAATCAATATTGGGATGTCAATGCCCTCTCATATACAGTGACAACTATTTAAACCTTCGAATTCAGTACACCCTTAGGGTTGCGGAGGTCCGATGCCAGTTGCTCCGTGTATAAACTGCTATTCAGGTAAAACCGGTTCAACTAGTAGCCGACCCTAATTAATCTTGGGAATGATAAAAGCTAGGATCGAGACTCAGGGCTAGATGATGATAATCTAGACTTCTAAATTTGAGCCCTGGCTGTTTATCTGAATCATCATCCTCAAATTAGCACTGTGTCAAATTTGTGCTACCGTTGTATTAGCTTCTAGCTTATTATAGCTTCTTAAGAATATTTTGCACCCTAGTATGTGAGCAAAAGTATATTTTAACAAATTTTGTTATGAACATCTAAAGTTGATATTGGTAGTGATTCTCTTGTAATCACCACTAAACTAAAATTCATTAAAATTTGTTGTTAGATTATATACTTTAATCTCATCTTCTTGCAGTCGATTTTTCAATATCCCAGCTTTCACTATCTTTAGTTCAGTGCTGACAAAAAGTTGATCTAAGATACAGCCTGTTTATTAGTAAAAAAAATTACTAAACTCTAACAAAGAAAAATATGGTCAAGTTAAGTAAATTAACTAATTTTGGTTATGCCAAAGTAAATTTTACTTTATCAAGTAATAAACAAGCGTGTGTTACTAATTAACATGTATTAGGTACAAAACTAAACACCGTGACGACGGAGATATGAATTACAAATAATGGACTATAAGCGGATGAGATGGAATATATAATCCAATAACAAATTTAAGTTTAGTGATGACAACAAGATAATCTCCATTGTAAAACTTCAGACTGTAATACTCGTCTACACGAATACTCAATGCTTCATTACCATCTTATTAGTGGTTTATCTTCACAATCCATGTTTCCTTCATATTTATTCTTTGATAACCTCTTAGGCTTCCTTCTGATCCTAAACTTGGCAGAGTATTTACTACAGTAACTAGACTAATGATAAACATTCTAACACATTTCTAAATAATAAATATTTCTAAAATACATTATATTGCTATTATATTGCCATCATATTGCCATTATACTGCCAGATTATGAACTGAATGAGTATTTGACTCACACTTATCATACAACTTCCTATTTGTCCCGGATTTGAGTCGAACCCACAATCACGGCCTTTGGCATAACAATCAGGCTGGCTAACCTCTAGGCCTATCGTAATTACGGTTTTGTATCCTTAAGATACATACCTCACAAATTGATGAAATAAAATAGGACGTAAAGGATTCTTTGTCCTTTTTGAGGCTTTAATTACCCTCATGAGTGAAATGTTCCCGCAAAAAAATATTTTATGTCACACGTTAAGATAATCCGCCTTTTATTTTTGGTGTTTGGATACTGGGCTTTTAACACACTGGCTTGTTTAAGATCATGTTATTTAATCCTGATTTTTACCCGACTACAGCCATGCCAGTAAGAAGGATAATATTTATGTTAGCCTATGTATTGTGCATTGTTTGATTGCCTGGATTCGCAATGAATGGTGCTTTCCACCACATAAAAAACCTAATACAGTAACCACTTTCAATGATTAGTTAAGTTTAAGCCATTAAAGCCACAATCTAATACGATTACAGCTGAATACTCGGCAGAGCGGCTTGCAACTGCATCTGCCCACTTTAATAGTCCTCGAATTACTCTCGACTGTAAGAGAAACCGCAAGTTTAAAATGTTTGTGGCATTCTCGAACGCATTTCATAGCCCTGACTAACTGCGCTAACCGAAAGAAATATATTTTAAAATAGTTATCAGATTTTATGGACCTATTAATCCATGATATTAGCTACCTAAATATCAAATCGTTTTAAAATTGAATTCATCCGTTTGAGCGTAATGAAGTAATAAATATACAAACACACACACCTTCTTTCACCTTTATCATATTAATGTGATTCCCACATTACGAAGACGAATGTGTAATGGTTTTTATTTTTTATTAATTGCTGATGTCAGTTTGGACTGGGCAGAACTGCTAATAAACACGTACATATCTAATAGTATATATATATTAAAACATTATTTTATTCCAAATAGTATAAAATACCATAATATGCATGTATTACATACAAACCTTTCTAAGAAATCACTCTATATATTGCTGAGGACTGTATTAAAATACGTTCAGTAGTTTAAAAAATATAAGAGAACATACTTCAATTTCTACTATGTAAAGAAAGACATTAAATAATACAGTCAATTTCCAATATTTAAAATAGTATACCATCGAAAAGGTTCAAACAAATGATCATGATTTATACAAAAAAAAAATATTCTGGCTAAATAGTTACAATTATTAATATAAACATTAACAAGACAGGAGTTTCTGTATTCCATTATTTTATCAAATGCTATTAAGCTTACTTTTTAAAGACCAGATCAGAATGTTTGTGGATTTTTCGTATGATATTTCAATTCAGGTAAAGTGGTATATTTGAATTTAAATTCTTTGACGCTCGTTATTACTTCAAAGTGTTATTTTTATATCTCTTTATGGTATCATGCAAAATAATAAAAAATAAAATAGCACCTACAAAGGACACATATATGAAATGCATACTGAATGTCTGAGTTCAAAGCATTGTATCACAAAGCTTGGGTGCGGTTGTATTATAATTAAATTTCAGTAAATCCTTGTTTCATTTCGTTTGTCTGCTAAATATAATTTTGTTTATAATAACTGCGCTGAAGCATTAATAATGTGCAGTATTTTTTAACGATATAACATTTCTGGCCATTTTTTTTTAGACAGCTCGGCCTTTTAATTTCAAGAATGTATTTGTATATAATGTTAATTTTTTTTTTTGTAGTCGGTTTTGTGACGAATTAAGGAAGTAAAGTATCTCCGACCTAATTCATCCCATGAGTGTCATGTATACAAAAGAACAGGTAATTTTACTCATGATAAGGCTAAAAGTCATTACCTTCGCCCTCACGGTGCAATGTTCCAAACATCAAAGATAAATTTAAACACGCTTTCATTCCCATATATCTGCAAATATTTCATCTGCCTATTGTTTAGGACAGGAAAGGACTGCCCCGCAATAAGTCACTCCTTAGACCGGTAGCGACCACGTAATGAGCTCTGTAGATTTATTACGTATACGCACTCATTTGTACATACACATACACATTCACACTCCAAGACGTTAATATCTTTCGTGTGTACGCAGTGTGTATGTAGGTCAGGGTCGGTTCGCAGTCAAGTGGGTTTTATAGCCACACTTTATTTCTGAAGGGGACTTGGACGTAAATACAAGAAAATGATAAAAGGCTGTCGCAAGTCGCTTTAATGAAAGCCTTTCAATCCCTCTTCATTTGTACGGATGACTCAGATCTACTTCTGTAATAAATGGTTTATTTAACTTTTTTACGTATTAAATCAACCTTAATTATTGTCACTTACTATAATATCCGTTTAAAGATTGACTGTAAGAGATCGCCATGAGTGATAAAACCGCAAATTGTTACCTTTGTATGCAACTCTTTTTATATTTCAGTTACGTGTGTACAATACAGATAAATAAATAAAATAAACAAATATATAGTGTGAGGTGATTTTAATAACGCTACATAGCATGTTGTTGTACAGCTTAGCCTTCGATGAATAGACTGTCGAGTTAGACAGTAAAAGAGATTTTCAATTCAAAAATCCTCCTACTGAAATTAGCGCGTTCAATCAAACGGACAAATTCTTTAGCTTATTAACTACCTATAATTTCTTAACAATCATCATCATCAACAACCCATAAATGTCCCACTGCTTGGCTCGGGTCTCCTCTCAGGGGAGGGTTAGGGCCATACATCCCCACGCTGGCCAACTGCGGGTTGGGGACTGGCCAAAATACGATGTGACTGCGTAATCTTGCCGTTGGATGTTTTTAAGCCGCCCGAAAGCCTAAACTAATCTTCACGACTGTTATCGTATGATAACAACCGGGACAGACTGCTTAGCGTGAATCACGGAGACGCTCATGGTAACATGCCACCAGCGGTCACCCATCTAGGTACTGACCGCGTCGTCGTTGCTTACCCTTGGTGTTTGTTTCTAACACACCGAGTGCAACTGGGCTATGACCGCCTTTCTTAACAATAGTAAATATTTATTCTAGTTAAGAGGAAAAGTCTAATATTTTTTCACCAATAACTTTTTATAGGTTATTATTAATACTACAATCTGTAAATGTGAAGAGATCAATGTATTTCATTCACTATCAATAAGTTCACTTTTGAGAGAACCAAAAACAGAGAAGAGTACAATCTTTACTGTATAATAAATCCTTTATAAATAAAAACAGTGCGAATGTTTATACAAATATATAGTATCTTTATTCAATAGTGTTGATTTCATTTTGTTTATCTGTTCTTTCAATTCAAACTGTAATTAATGAATTTTAAATAAAAGTTTTGCCAGCAAAATCATGTGCTAATAAATTCACTATTTCTGTAATTAATTTTCCATATGTCAAAAACAGTTGGCTTCGTTATTGTACCATAAATCATTACATTAATTATTTGCGAAACAAAATTCAATATTAATGTTATTAATATGAAATTTAAATAATTACAGTTACCAGTAAAATTTTCTGGATTACGTATTCAGCCTGATCATCACCTCGTTGCTTACTACTGCACTGAGTGTTACTAGTTCTATTTTAGTATTTTGTTGTTTTAAGTCTGAGCGTTCTTTGTACGTCGTTTCCTGAATGCTTATAAACAATATATTTCTAGGGCGGAAGTGGGCTCTTATAGAAATTAACACAGTTAAAATAACTGAAATACATGCTTTTGAAAATCGGTATAAAACAAACATGTAGGTGAACCTATTAAAAGTGTGTAAAAAACATAACCAGATTCACGCTTTGTGGAAACACAAGCGTCACATCTCCTTCTAAGCAACATCAGCAGAAATCCTCCATAGATATCTTGAAGATGCATCTAATAATGAAAAGGGACGAGGAGTCTTAGGAGGGTTTAAATCTAAGACACCAGAAATCTTGTAGAATTAGATTCAATTTCATTTAAACCAGCAACAACTAAGTATTTGACTGCCTCGATAGCCAATGGTGGCGTATGCGACTGTTGTGCTCGAAGTTTCGAATTCGATTTCCGAGTCGAACTGAATGTTTGTATAATCTGCAAATATTTGTTTCGGAGTGTGAGTGTTTTCTACGTATAATATGTATGTATTTACGAAAAAAATGTATATCAATTGTCTAGTTTTCATAAATACAACCTTTGCTTAGTTTGCGACCATAAGGCGTTGTGTGTTAGATGTCCGAAATATTTATTGTTATTTAAATATCCGTGTAGTGAAGAATTAAGAATCTTGTATGTCATAACCCCTATTTATTCCGTAGGTGCCGTAAGAGATCACTAAGGTAGCAAACTACACCGAGTAACACGACTATAAAGAGAAAGAAAATTGGAAATAAATTTTATATCAGCCCGTCTGCCCAGCCATTCCTAATAGGCCTAAACTCCTTTTCTAATAAGAGGTGTAAGAATGTTGAAGATTTTTCATATGTATGATGTCATTTCAGACTAATCGTAAAATATTTAATTTGGTTAATTGTTACTGTCATTCTCATATAAAATTAAGTGCGTATCTTTTCGGTTTCTGTAATAGATATGAAAGATTGGGTCAAGTACAAAGTTTGTTCAACGTTATGGGTTTCACGTCATTAAGTTTGATAGCACTGCGGTCTTAGTGATAAGTTGTGATGTGAACAATTTTATGGACCACGAAATTGGATAAGTAATATTGTATTTATGAGGCTATCACGAGAAGTGTGAAAATTGAATTGTTGTATACGTAAAAATAAATATTGTTACGTTTAATATTGTCCATGCATTACAAAATAGGCTCGCTATCCTGGGCATGGATATCTGCCGAGACCTCAACCCACGCGAATACGTTGAGAGTATCACTAAAGCGGCCTCACGGAAGCTAGGTGTGTTAAACAGGGTAAGACGGTTCTTCTCGCCCGGGCATCTGTGTCTTCTTTACAAGACCCAGGTTCGCTCGTGCGTGCAGTACTGTTCTCACCTTTGCGATGGTGCCGCACAGTACCTGTTTGACGCTCTTGACTGGTTGCAGCGGCGAGCAATCCGTATTATCGATAGTCCCGAAGTCACCGAGACCCTTGAGCCTCTACAGTTGCGTAGAGATATCGCCTCCTTGGCAGTCCTCTACCGCCTTTACCCTGGTGAGTGTTCTAAAGAGCTCTTCCAATTGATCCCCCCCTCTCCCTTCCTCTACAGAACAACACGTGCCGGCCTTAGAAGTCACCGCGTTAAAGTGGAAGACATATGTTCTCGTACTCATCGCTTCGGTGCTTCCTTCCTGTGCCGAGTAGTCAAAACCTGGAACTCACTACCAGCGCACGTGTTTCCTTCCCACTACGATCCCGGGTCCTTTAAGCGGGGCGTGAAAAAGCATCTCACCAGGCCGCCATAGTGTGGGTCACCATGCTGCATTGTTCTTTTTCGCATTGAGGATGGTGACCACCACTCTTGGATTCTGCTCATGCTTTCCACCAGGCATTGTCATTTTGGCAGCTTAAATATAAAAAAAAATGCAAATTAATAAAATTAGAGTTTCCGTTTATAATATACATGGTACTTACACCAAACATATTTTTCAATTTTTGTCTGTCTGGTTGTGCATCTGTCTGTCCGCCTGTTTGATCCAGCTAAGCTCTGGAATGGCTTAACCGATTTTCACAAGACTTTCACTGGCAGATAGCTGGTGATAAAAGAAGTAACTTGGCTACTTTTTCAGAACAAGTTTGCACCTTGGTTTTGCCTATGGTTGCGGTACAACAACAAATGCGGGTAGCGCCGCAGGGTTCAGCTAGCTTGTTATAAGGTTACACGTTTCTATTACCCTACTGTGACAAAAGAAGGGTTATATTTTTCGAATGTATGTATGTTCGTAAGTATGCTCGACACTCCCTAAACTGTTAGATATGATTTTGAGCGTTTAACGTATCATTAGATTCATTTTAATTATTAATAACTAGATATTACAATACTTGCCTAAATTAATTGTGCTCACATAAATTATTTTGTCAAATTCAACTAGATTTAGTGGGATAAATTACTAGGTAGATTTGCAAGTACATTTGATCAGTTTCAATTATTTTGTCAACTTTTTAATTTCTTTAACATGATTGGTTGTTATATATATTGGTGGTTTATAGCCTTTTGTACGTGCCCTATTTATGAATATATAAAATACGTGAACAAACATTTCAAAGAAGAGAAGTTGTCTTAAAAACGCACACCTTTAATGTTATCTGTAGATTGTACGATAAATATAAAAGGGATGTAAAACAGAAGTAATTACCGAGTACTTTAATTAACGATTAAGAAGAATGGATAAAATTTTGAAAGGCTGCGTAAGTGGGATATAAATAACTCTTTGATCAGGATGCTTTGATATTAACTCTTTCCATTGTCTTATCTTATTATGAGGGCGCCTCGGGGTGTCTACATATATTTAGATTTTTTCTTTTAACTCAAAATTGCTTCATTTAGCGAAAACCTTGTTCGAGGGTTTTAAAGCCGCTAAAAGATAATGAGCCACTTAATTATAACTATAAAAATATGCGCACGGATTAGTACATACGAAGGTACATGAACGAAGTTGAAAATATGAAGCGAAAAAAGCAGCAGCAGCAGTCTGTTACAGTTCACTGCTGGTTATAAGCCTCTCCTGTTGGACGACACTTGTTTCGATCCTCGGCTTCTCACGTTCATCTCCTGTCAGGTATTGCATAAACAAAGTAATATCCAAAGACTATTAGTTTAGAGAGAGCAAAAAAATGATTGGTAAATTTTCAGTATCTTACTGATTTTATTCTCAAAAGCAATTACTAGTATCTACGGCAAATAGGAACCGAAAACTTTCTTAATTTTCTAATATAAAATTAATAATAAAATTTTGGAAATCTTATACACAACGCCATCTAGTCCCAAGCTAAGTAGAGCTAGTGTTACGGGTACCAGACAACTGATATAAATACATACATACTTTTTTGTAAATAACTTAAAAACTTAAAAACTTCGAAACAAATATTTGTAGATCATATAAACAATTGATTCGACCCGGGTATCGTCACATACGCTACCACTGTACCATCGAGGAAGTTAATAATAACACATTGCACCTGCAACATCCCCATAAATATAAACCATCAGTGGTTAAGTGTAAATCCGAACCCACCCCATGTAATTTGTAGTTTTGTTCTCCAGTCTGACGCGACCACCGAAGGGTGGAATAGGGGTTGAGCGGAGTGGGGGACGGGGTAAAATGTGTTTATGTCTTGCTGTAAATTATTGCTACGTAAGGTTAGAAAAAGGTATTTTTTGCTAAATGAGAGCTAGTTTTATTTTATTTCAGTTGTTTGGAAGTGATGGGGGTCTGACTTTGATTTGATATTTTTTTTATGTAATAGCAAATGACGGGATTCGTTTTAAGCGATTACCTCCGCCCATGGACATCGGCAACACCAGAGGCGTCACAAGTGTGTTGCCGGCCTTTTGGGTTTCGGGATAGGGGGAAGGGCTGGGGCCTCCGGTATCCTCACATACCGGTTTTCTGTGAGACCGTGGTATCACTCCGGTCGAGCCGGCCCATTCATGCCGAAGCGTGTTTCTCCCACAGTATTAGCAACGTCCTGTAGAAGTTGATTTATTAACCTTCATTTCCTTATCCTTTTCTTAATTTAATTTTAGGTAAATTTAGTGTTTTATTCTATGACGCGTCTGTTTATTTAGTAGTTAGCGACCCTGATTGACGGAGGTCGTGGCTTCAATTTCCGCCCACTTTAACTTATATACCTGTATATTATAATTATATATTAAAATATGTTCATGAGCAGTCTGGTTATCGGAGTATAGGCTCTATTTGGTTTCAAATATAAGCAAGCCGTGAGAGAAATAATAACAATAATAAATATTTTCGTACATTTTAACACACAACGCCATCTAGTCCCAAACTAAGCAGAGATTATACTATGGGTACTAGACAACTGATATTAATACATATTTACTTTTATTTGTAAATACCTGCATATTATACATATCAAACACCCAAACTCCGAAATATTTGCAGATCGCACAACCGACTCAGGAATTGAACCCGAGACCTCTAGCATACTGGTCGCATATCTCTGCGCCACCGCGGCAGTCAATTTTCTTCAAATGTGAAAGGGTTTTATATTCTTTCTTTGCTTCGGTCATTATCACCTCTTGTATCTATACAAACGTTCATATTGACTCATTTTTCGCTTAAGACAATAAAACAGCTTATAATTATATTCTACTTGATAGCTCAAGTCGACTGTAAGTGGATAGATATGTTAACTTATATTAAAAAAAAAGCAAACACTGGGAGGAAGTGTTTCTAGGTTATCTTTAGTCAGATTGCTGGCTCGGATAAAAGGATACCGTTGTACTGATGAACACCAGACACGCTATGCCTGGCCATAGTTCATTCACCCCTAATTGAAAAAAAGATTATCGGTATCATTGTATTAGGTGTTGTGTGGAGTCCCTCATATATAAAAGAACCCTTCGAGCAACTATGGTATTCATGCCTGGTGAATACCGCAGCCGTTGTGAATATTTTAGAACGATTTAGATCTTTTTAGCTTGAATAATTATTTCATAGTTCGATGTGTCTTCGATAGATGGCACTAAAATATATTTTGATATCATTCTATGTGCATGTCACCAAAATTAAATAAAATACAAAAAGTACTACTACAGATTATGCGACTTAGCCGAGTGTGATGACGACTGACTGACTTTGACCGGTGTTTTTTATTTTAAGGTTTTGTAATGACAAAATGGCAAAACGAAACCCTTATAGTTTCACCAGGTCCATAAATCCGTCCATTTCATTTGGGTTTCCTTAAACTGTAGAGTCACTTAAACGGGTTGGTAGGACATGATTCCGTAGTAACTAAATATCCTCTCGACGATAGTAGTATATATTATATCAGTTTTATTCCACCTAATTATAAATGGTAACTGCTCGCTGTTCCCAAATGCATGTGTGAATATGTATGTTTGATTTTGATGAAATAAAATAAAATTTATTCAATGCTGAATGTACACATGTACAAGATTTGGGTGTTTCTTAAGAGTTGACTTAACTTAAAATAAATAAATTTTAATTCTTCAATAATTATACGATTAAAACTAAGTATTTATTATATCTTACTCTCAAACTCTTAACAATTCTTAAACTCATTGTTAAGTAAGGTCAATATTTCAATTTAGTGATCTGCCTGATCAAGGAAACACCTGTTTCAAGCAATTAGTGTTCTTCCAGTTATTTCTAGCTATGAAAAATATCCTATATTTTTTTCTTAGTCCGTGGTTAAATAAAGTGAAAGTAAGTTCCGGAAAATATGACTAAGTGAGATATTCTTTTACGATATCGACAGAGACCGGCCCTCAGTAAGTTCATTATATGTATTTTAATCAGTAAAAAGTTCTTCACTTCAATATAATAAGTTGAAAGTCTACTTCGAAGCTTTAATCCGGCCGTTGGCGTTAAACTCGAAGTGTCCTTTACAAAGATGTGGTTATCGATGTCGTTTCGAACTCTGTTATTTTGTTCACCGGTGACTTGAAATAGACGGAACATTTTATGGAAAAGTGATGATCGCACCCCTCAGAAGAAAACCTTTGATGATAAATGAAAGTAATTTATTCTTCTTTTAACTTTGCTTAAGCAAGTTTTCTACTAGAACTGAATGTTAATTAGATAAATTATTTTACAATAAATAATTATAATCTTTACTTTGATCGCTCCTGAACATTGTGAGCGTTTCATACTGCTCATTATTCTGCGGAGTACAATATAAATAAAATTGAAATCTTAATTATTTTGAATTTTAGACCAGCCTTCTCCTTTTCACCCAATTAGACATATTTTGATAGTACCTATAAAAATAATTACAGTTTACATACATTGATAGGCCACATTGGTCTAGGCTGGGACCATGTCTTCTAAGCCGAAGCTCGTGATGTCTATTCCAGTTTGAGATAATAGAGTGATGATCATGAAGATTTGTGTCAGTCTTTATCACCAGACATTTTACCATAGAACATGATTTTCCTAGTGCCTTGTTTGGGATCATACGGCCGTATGTAAGATTAAGTTAACTCTAAGAAATAATATAAACAACCAAATCCTAACACTTCGAGATCAAAAGATTTGAAGTTTTGCTTCAGTACAATTCATTCCGTAACAAAGTTCTGACCCTGCCATAGGATACGTCTAGCATATAGCCACCAAGTGACACAACTTTGATACAATTTCGGACTTCTCGTAGCAAATTAACATAGTTTTGTGAAATTGTCTTAGTCTGATTATATTAGGTTTTACAACGTTGATTTTGGACAACTCTTGTCGTAATAGTTTTGTTAATAATGTTGTTTCTTGGTTATATTTTTCGAGTGTATGTATGTACATTTTTTGACGCACCCGAGAGCCGGCTAAACGTATTTTTATGTGAATAGTGTCAATAGATTCGTCTCAGTCGTGAAAGTGACACTGGGTACATCAATATAAAGGATTTTTGTCGCCAAAAACAAATCTCAAAAAAAATATTTTCAAAATACCTCGAGTGTGGTATCACAATAAGAATTTATAACCGTGATTACGTAAATATATATAATACATATAAAGTATATGTTTTATTTAAAAAAAGAATTTAATAAAGATGACAGATATTAACGCAGTCAGGTTTTCTTTTTAATAATGTTGCATGTTTATATACAGCTTTTGCAGTAAGAATAATCCAGGATCGCGAGGAACTTTAGAAACATGTGGAAAGAACACCCAGACTCAGAACATTAATAAGACTGGCTCTGTGGCGCCGTGGTAGCGTACGCGACTGCTGTGCTTGAGGTCTCGGGTTTGATTCCCGGATCGTACCAAATGTTTTATGATCTGCAAATATTTGTTACGGAGTTTGGATGTTTTCTATATTTAATACGTATGTATTTAAAAAATAGAATCTTTCATGATCAATCTTTAAGCAATTGTCTCAAGAATGTTCAGATTGAAACAATAAGTCTTTTGCGCGATTCCTTCATTCTCCGTGATTAATGAGTGGTCTGATTGAATTTGCGCCAGACGACAGCTGTCTCCACGAATGCACTCTTTTATTACTCTTAGCATTAAAACCATCGCAGCTGGAGTTGGAAGATTGCTTTATTGCTATATCGACTAAGACTTGAATGAATAAATTATATTATACTAGCCCCCTGCTCCGGATTCCCACGGGTGGGATATTAGTTTATGTAACTTTTAAAGATCAACACATTTTTGTGAGATTGTTATTTCTGTGTCTGTCTTGCCTTCCTACTGTTCTGCACGGCCAACAGTAGCAACATTGAAATTATTTTATAGGCTAATGGTTTTTATTTTACAAAGAATATATTTGCTGTGATTATAAAACACTACCATCTAAAAACTAAGTTTCATATAAATTTCCATACTCCTATGGTTGGATTTTTTAAGACCATTGTTGGACTCGAACGCCACTGCCGCATTTTGGGCGTTGATGGAGGATTTTATCTCTTTTTTGTTTTTAATATTATAGATGTCTCTAGAATTCCTCAGAATGAAAAATCCTACAGTCACGAACAAAAGTGATTTAAGTGGTTAAACGGAGTATATAAATAAAAGCTGTTATCTAGTCTAAATGTCATCTTGTCTATGTGTTAATTTAAACACAAAATTTGAATAAAACTAAGCACATTTTAGATTGTGTTATACTCACACAGGCTATGTGAGAATCCAATAAACTTTACAGCAGTGGAAAACATTTTTAATGTCGGAATTAGGTTCCAAATAAAATCAGCAATCGGCAAAACAATCAGCAATATCCGTCGGCTATTAGTCCGGGGTCGGGTGTGGGTGATAGGGAGGCAATTAATCTTTGCCGGAAGCGTAGGGTGGGTCACAAAACCTGTCGGCAACATGCCCGCCCGATCAACGTAACTCAAGATATTTAACGTGTGAATTTTGCACGTGACTGTACATTATTGACGTGTGGCTTATAATATTAGAGCATCAAGACATTTATTTGCTATTTTATGGAATTTATGCATCATGCTATAGGTACTAGGCAGAGGCACTCTTCAGCACATAAGGACTGGTCTAACCGAAATGATATTACGGCCTCACAGAAAACAGCTGCTTCAAACAATTATTTATTTATTTTAACTTCAGTTAAACTGACTCGTTGGTCTAGTGGTTAGTGTAAGCGGCTGTAAATCAAGAGGTCTCGGGTTCGATTCTCAGGTCAAACTGCAGCAGTTTGTCATTACCATCTATGGCAATCGTTATGGGAAAATAAATCAATCAAATAATCTAACAACTAATTCAACCTTCGCATTCAGTTCACCTTCAGGGTTGCAGAGGTTCGATGTCAGTCGCTCCGTGGAAAAATTGATATTCAGTTAAAATCGTTTAAACTAGTAGCCGACCCCATCTTGGGAATTATAAAGGCTAGGAAGATGATAGTTTTTACTTTCGTTGTGTTGTATCATCTTTTCTTACGAGTGGAGACCACTTCTTACCCACAAGGGTAAGCGGCGAGACGAAGTTCTGATATAGAAGATCCGGGGCGTTGTACAACCTTACTACAGTCTAATCTGTAGTCTATTTAAAAAAGCGGCACTATAGCCATTTATATTGTAAAAATACATGTCTACTACGCTTACCATCACATCGTTGCGAGTAAAGGTATGATACCTCTTCATCAATGAATGAATTTGAGGTGCATATCGTGAATATATTTCATTTCGTTTCTTATATACATTTAAAAGTCAAGTAATAAATATATAACCTGCCACCGCGTTTAGTAACTTGTGCTGCTGCTGTAACTATGTTAGAAAGTGTCTTTATATATGTTACTAATGATCATTACTTTCTACAAATGATAATATAAACTTACCGAATAACAAATAATAATATATGGTAATTATTAACTCTAAGTCATGCTACATGTGCCTTTATTTTGTTGATTTCAGTAGATAACAAGAACCAATCTAGTTGTGTAGTTAATAAGGAACGTCTATCCTTTGTGCGTAACGACACTGCTGGTTGTGATCATATATATATATTGTAGAGAAGTTCAAGGTTCAGTGGTAAACGAGTATGTTAACCATTCCATGGGTGATCATTCTCAACATCCTGTGATCCTTCCGTGCTTCGCAGAGCAACTTAAGCTGTCATAATTGCGGGTTGCTGGAGCCCTAAGAGTTCGACAACAGTCTTTCTATAAACCTCCAATATCATCCAGTACTTGGGTTATGGAAATCTGATGGATTTGGATTTCGTTCGAAATAGTAGACCAGTAAACTCAGAGGAATATATACTTATTCAATAAATAAATACGTCATTATGTCAACTGCATGCAATGCAAAAATATATTTACTTAATAGACAAAACAGTCTTTTAGTAACGGATTCACAGTTGTATGATATCTTTAAGTTTTCTGAATCTTATCTGTTTTTGTTTGAAGACAAAGGGCTGTTTTCTTTTCAAATGGAAATACTCTTTCGAATTCTTTTTGTGAACTTTATAAAAAGAGAAAATAAAAAAGTTTAACTTGAAAACTGAAACGGTGAACTGTTGTATAACTGGTGTTTTTCGGGATGAGAATTCAGAACTCCAAGAAGCTAGAATCGGGTTCTTTAGAAGTCAAATCAAAATATTTACAGTAACCTATGTATTCAGAATAAATCAAACACCATTAGCATACCATGTTTTGTAGCATTAAATCGACGAACAGCCGTTGCCTCATTGCTATTCAGAACATTTGTTTCGAATGTGAATAAATTGGGCCGAAAATAAAGGTGAAATTCAAATTAACTTACTTTTTATGTACATCGTAAGCTTTATGTATGAAATATATTCTCCAAAATAAGTTTCTCATAAAAGACTAAATAATAGTTGATGAATTTTATTTCTATATAAAAGCCTACTAATGTGACTGTACTCTGACCGATGGAACTGAACGGTATCCAAGAGTAGCGGTCACAAGAGCAGATGATGCAACAATGCAGTATTGCAATTCACACCATGGCGGCCTATTGCTTCAGCATTATTGGGCCATTACTAGACATCCTGAAATGTCTTTATTTGAGTGAATATTAAAAAATCAAGGAAAATTCTATCTAGAATCATTATATAAGCAAATTAATATGTAACTATTATTATGTAAATAAATAAGGATCGCCATATCACACACTAAACTAATACTCGACAACCGCGCGACCAATTAGATTTTTATTTTCGTTTAGGCACAAGGAAGGTTCTCATTGGAAGAAAAACCGTAACAATTTCGATGAAAATTGCAATAACAATGTTACTTACGTGTAACACCGCGGGGCAAAGCTAGATCAAAATAGAAAAAAATCTATAATATTGACATAAAATATAGCACACAAATTAGAAGACTTTTTGTCATTTGTAAAAGAAAACACTTTTAAAGTAGCGCCCTCTATCCCCAACGATCGACAACGTAATCCCCACTTCCATCTACAGAAGGCTCAACTATAAATCCGTGCACTTCCAATTTAATTTTTACCAAATTGATGTGTCAATCTAGGAGGCTTTAGTGGCGAAGTGAACTGACAAAATATGAACATGAATTTGAAAAGAATACGATATTAACACAAGGGGATTAGAAACATTTTTTGAAAAGCAGAAAGGTTTCATTGAAAGCGATATATTTCAATAAGCTTTTGCTTTTTAATAGGTTTTGTGTCTCTGGTGACATATTAAGAATATTGAGTGTCTCTGTCAGTACTTCAGGAGTGGAGGGGTTAGTGAATGAGCCTCCGGTATCCTCAACTTCAACGCATGTTTATCACTCTCACCTCTCTCTCTCTCTCTCTCTCTCTCTCTCTCTCTCTCTGAAAATTTAATAAATTACACTTTTTTTACAAAAGTCTTATGCCAAACTTTTAAAGAATAAAAACAGTTACATCAAGAGGTACGTCACCGTCAACTTTCTACGGCGCTACATATCCGCTACGTTTCCGCTACGAGTAGCTACGCGTAATCCCAAGCTGGGCATTTCGTTCTTGTTATCTAGTTTACTTTTATTAATATAGATTACGTTGGGAATATCTATGACTTTCATTTAACTTTTTGTCTTGTTTTGTCATTTATCCCGATAAGACTTTGTTCATAACAAGTTCGCCGAATTGGTTGTTGTTTTGGAAACGGATGTGTTACTTTTGTTTCTGTATTTCAATTAAAGAACAGTGAGATTCCTTTTAGTATCTTGATTTCTATATAGATTTAATATTAAATTATTGACATAAAATACGAAATTATGACTATTTACCTGTTCAACTTATAACTTAAATGTTCTTTCACATCTTCAAACTTTTAGCTTTAAACAATAAAATATATATCTCCTACTTTAAAAATTAGCCTTTAACTAAATTCAGAATCGATGTTATTGGTATATATGCTATTTTTATTATCAATTTTATTTTGAAACATTAGACTCCAAGAATTTTTTCTACGTTTGTGCTTATTGTTTATTATATACGGGATTTTTAATTTTATTACACACATGTGCGACGTGTTCCGTAAACAATAAATTAGTACTTTCGATGATGTAAAATGCAGTTTACTTAATAATATTTTCTATGCTAGTATTATTAAGCCGAAAAATTAGTTTATAGCGCTAATCTCTAGAAAATCAAGTGCAATTCTAATTTGTACATGGGCAGTCAATCGATATGATTGGTTGCATTACCCCCCTATTCCATATAAAAAACAATTTTTTTTTCATTTTGGCTTTGCCGTTATCGTCTAAAAAATAGTATATTCAAAATAAAATACACTCTTTTTATTTTATTCAACGTGAGAAGTTCCAAAGAAAGCTGTTAAGGAGAATATTAATGGCAATTAATATTGATTGGACACCGATGGGGAAACAACACCTAATTTACATTACGTGAATACGGTTCTAATACCGCGCCATTATTAAACGTTATTTTATATAATTAATTTATAGCTCAATAACTTAAGAAAAACAAATTAATTGCTTACAATAGTGTAATTTATCAATTTTTTTTTTTATATTTAAGCTGCCAAAATGACTCTGCCCTGCCTGATGGAAAGCATGAGCAGAATCCGAGAGTGGTGGTCACCATCCTCAATGCGAAAATAACAATGCAGTATGGTGACCCACACTATGGCGGCCTGGGGGGAAGGGAGATGGTGAGGGGGATAGAGGGCGTTGGATTGGGGTATGGGCCTCCGGTATCCTCACTCACTCGATGAAACACAGCGTAAGCGCTGTTTCACACCGGTTTCCTGTGAGGCCGTGGTATCACTCCGGTCGAGCCGGCCCATTCATGCCGAAGCGTGGCTCTCCCACGGTAAAAATTTAATATATATTAACTTTTAGGGTGCACACTTCTGCAAAAAATTAGCATTATCAAAATTATCAATACTAATATTATAATAAGTAAAATTATTTAAAAAAAACCGACTGCGTAAATATCTTAAATAAAACTTATGAGTTTCATATACATTCGTAATCACCGTAAAAAATCTTTAGTTTGATACCACACTCGATGTATTTTGAAAACTATTTTTGTTTTTGAGACTATTATGATATATTTGGCGCCAAAAATCACAAATTTTGTAACTTTTTTAAATTTTGATGAACCCAATGTCACTTTCCCGACTGAAACAAATCTATTGGCACCATTTACATAAAAATACGACAAGCCATTTAGGCTCTACGGCGTGCCAAATAAATATACTTACATAGCCATGGATCGAACTAAGTGGCGTGCAATTGGAGAGGCCTATGTCCAGCAGTGGACTGCGATAGGCCGATGATGATGATGATTACATGCATACACTCGAAAAACATAACCCTCCTTCTTTCGCAGTCTAGTTAAAAGGTAAAATTTGTGGGTTGTAGGTGATAATCTCTAAATCTACTGAACAAATTTTTTACCAATAGAAAATCTCATTATTTGTGAGCATTATAGGCTCTTGACCCGAAAACGTATAGACGTTCGCCACTATTAAAATTGTTTCGTTTTAAAACTTGTTTGGTTTTACGATATCTTAATTAGATATTCTAATAGAGTAGGGGAGAAACTCATTAATTAGAATAGCTGATTAACTCTTTTAACTAGATTTTAAGAATTTAAGAAAAATATAGAGACTGAATTGTTTATTATATCAGTCTAGATTTTTAATTAAAATCTATAAACGCTTTTATTTCTTTCTTTACTTATATTAATATTATTTTTACGTTAATTACACAATGGATTAATACATATGATTATAAAGTAAATATTAATATTCATGTTCGAAAGATAAAAAAATGGTTCTTTTTTTATTCAGAAATTATGAAGTTGTACACAATTTGAAATTCCCTCTGCGATAATTTAAGTCGTTCCACGTCGTTGCTCCGTTAATGAATTAAGGCGATGTATAATTCTCTGCGTCGTTACAGTTTTATCACACAATGAGTTCTATGTTATTTTTCCGTAGCTTTACACCACATTTTAATATTTCCTACATTCTGAATAGGTTAACCTTAGTGCCAACTGCTAAAGTATAGAGTTTCACTTCCACACAGTAGCACAGCCTCACATAAACCTGTGTTATACAGTGCAAGCAATTAGTTTATTGCTTTTCAACAGATTAGTGAGGATTGAAAAACAACGCATGGGCCAGTAGAGTCATTTTAGCGTGAAAGTCAGACAACAGACAGACATACAAATATTTCAATCTGATATGCCGATATTGAAAATAAATTATATCCTATATATGTTTTTCTAAGGACTAATAGCTATATAACAAAAAAGTTTCATCAAATTCCACCCAATAAGTTTTGCGTGAAAGTTGGACAAAAAACAGACTTGTATGATGACCCCTTGGGGTATTATTTTAGTTTTTATTCAAAGTACAGAATTGAACACTTCTGCGTTTTTACTATATGCAGCGCACTTGTGTCTAGAGCTACAGATATACTATAGGCAGCGATTACCACTTATTATCCGGAGACCTGCATGCTTGTTCATTCATTGCTCCTCTCACATACCACCGAAAAATTCATACGTTAAACCCTATTAAAAACTAGACCGTGAAAAACCATATTATATTACAAAACAATCACATGACGCATCAAACCATACACCGCAACTGTCTAACCTAAGATTTGAGAATTGACTATGACAAGAACAATTCTTCACTCCAAGCATGTCCCTTTTATTTGAAAACTATTTTAGTTATAGCATATGAACAAATATTTAGGAGGAAAGTTTAGGGCGACCCTTTCCAAACCCTATAAACTAGATAGTATATAAGTGATTCTGTCCGTGGATAAGTGCCAAGATGTGCGCAGTAATACGGCTGAACCGTTGTCCCTTTGTTAACAAGAGAACGGTTTATCCTTATTTGATTGCGACAGGCAGAGGAATTATCTTTTGAGTATGCTACTGGCATTAACTTGGGGAGGTTTCATTCCCCACTTAAAATAGGAGATTCTCAATTTTCTTTCATATTTTAATTTTATATACTGTTACATTATGCAAATCCTTTGTAATTTGTAAAGCAAGTTCAATTATTTCTTCAAAAAGTAGGAGGTTCGACTGCCTCGGTAGCGTAGTGGTTGCGTACGCGACTGCTGTGCTAGAGGTCTCGGGTTCGATTCCTGAGTCGGACCAAATGTTTGTATGATCTGCAAATATTGGTTTCGCAGTTTGGGTGTTTTCTATGTATAATATGAATGTATTTACAAAAAAAAAAGTATATATGTATTAATATCAGTTGTCTAGTACCCATAGTACAAGCTCTGCTTAGTTTGGGACTAGATGGCGTTGTGTGTTAAAATGTCCGAAAAATATTTATTTATTAAAAGGTTATCAATAAGACTGAATTTTTTTAATGTTCGTTACGTTACACATTCGAGTGGGTGAACCGATTTTGATTATTGTTTTTTTTTAAGGTTGATTTTCTTTAATTCCATTTCAACATGTCGATTTTTTTTATTAACATTTATGATTATGCTAATTGCTAATAATATTAACTTATTTTAGTTTTTTTATTCAACTGAATACTGTATTCATATTCTATTTCGATTTCAAGAAAATATTCCATCTTTTGATTATTATTTTTTTGCAAATGAGTAAATATGGGAAATTCTGTCTTTTTGTTTCCAAATATATGGCAATACCATTTATATTGAGTGTAACGAGAACAACATCCATTTTTAATATAGAATTTTATAACTCATTTTTTTTACAGAATAGGCAAATGTATCAATTATTATTTCACCATTGCTCCTTTTTCCCGACTTTTCTCGTTTTTTATAACTATCTAGATATGGTATACAAAGTAGTGCAATAAAATAAGGTATTTCTAAACCAATTGGAATCTCACAGTGGACAATATTTTTACAGCTGCCAGCTTCTTAAATCCTTTTTTTAAATAAAATTTGTAATTAATTACATCAATGGCTGCCAATGCTATTAATAAAAAAAAATATATACTTCTTATTTCAACAGCTCTAAAAACGAGTAGGTTCGCAATTTACTTGTATTATTTCTGATAAGCCACACCCAATGCCAACACAATGGTACACACACTACTCAAAGAATTTTGCAAATTGTTCTACTTCAGTAACACAATTACCAAAATGCTATTTTTGCAGGTGTGTTTGTGGATGACGTTTCTTACAATGTGACAAATAGAATCTTAGTCTGTCTTCAACGTTTAGGATATCATTAGATAAGGCTAAACTTACTTTGTTCTGATTTTCAGTTTAGTTTAGATAGTTTTCGAACAACAAAATTAGAATCAATATTAAAAGTTTTAGCTGTCTTCTTTTATGGGTCTTTTTAGACGAGACGACAGAAGAAGAAAGTATATTAAGGTCAATCTTTAAATATGGCGACAGACCTGTCCCCTGGGCCAGGCTCGCAGCATTAGGAAACTTTAAGACTACAGTACCTTGAAATGGTCAAGCTTACATATTTGGAGATGTGACCTCCGGTTATAAAGACTATATCTGTCCCGCTTTGCGTTACTTCTTTGTAAAAAATCTTTGACCGGGTGTTTAAATGGGTACACTTCATTTTCCGATCATCACTCTTGCACCCACACCCAGAATATCTCCCTTCACTTATAACAAAAAAAATGTTATGAATTACGCAATTCATAATCCGACGAAACATCTTTGTCGCTGCGAGTGTAGAGCACTTCATTACATTTCTGTTCTGACAATAGCATAAAGGTGCCCATTGTTGAAAGTAAGAAATTACTTTCCAGTACAAAAAGTTTTTCGTTCACAAAAAAATAATTTCATTTTTGGCCGTTTAACGAGATATTTTTATGTAAAAATGAATGTCACAAAGAATCTATGAGTGTGTATGTAAGTGTATGTGTGTGTGTGTGTCTTTGCAAGTCATTGTAACAAGTATTTTCTTTAGCCCAATTTATTACTTATTATAAACAAGCTGAGCCCCGCGATGTTACCCGCGGTACAACAAAAACCACGGGAAACGCCGCGGCGTAAAGTAAAAATGAAAAACCTGTAGAAAAAAAAACAGTCTCATGATTCAAAGCTACCTCCTCACCAATTTTCATCTAAATCGGTTGAGCCGTTCTTGAGTTATTTAACGAATAGTGTTACTAACATGACTTTCTTTTATAAATATATAGAAGAAGTGAATATCAGTTATTTCATCATCTTTTTAGGTGCTCCACTAATTTCAATAATTGAGTAAATTAATTTAATCTGAATACATAATCGTAAAACCTTTTGTTCACTACACTATAAGTAGCTATAAGCATCATCTTTGATTGTAACATTTTCGCTGTGTTCTTGAAGATTGTAAAACCCCTGTATCTTCAACGACCTTTGACAGTGACAGACTTTACACCTTGGGAGTGCCACGTTTCGGCATGCATGTGCCGACTCGACCGGAGTGATACCACGGCCTCACAGAAAACCGGTGTGAAACAGCTACTGCGCTGTGATTCACCGAATCAGTGAGGATGCCGTAGGCCCATAATCTGACCATTCCCCTCATCCCCCTCCCCATCACCCAAGGCCGGCAGCGCACTTGTAACGTGGAGTTACGGGTGTCCTTGGGCGGCGGTAATCGCTTACCATCAGGCGGTACGTCTGCTCGTTTGCCCCCTATTCCATAAAAAAACAGTTCACTGCTGGACATAAGTATCTGTTTGTAAAGAGGCTTGGGTTTTTTATACGACATTGCCCCGAAGAGTTAAAGTTGGTTCAGTCTGTGTATAAAGATTTTCTTCCCTTTGGAGTGATGATATCCTTCGTAGTTTGCCTACTTAGTCTCTCCCTCCAACACCTGTATAACCAACAGCAATCTTGTGTATTCTTATTTTCTTTTTACAAGAAAACGAAACCATAGAGATGAATATATCTCAAGATTTTTTTATTTTCTAGAACGCATAAGGACCTATTTCCTACAAGACATCAAGTTATACAAAAATAGAGTCCCAGGGCCGTAAACCCGACCTTTGCTTACCGTCGAGATAACTACCGAACTGTTCAGGCAACTGGGCAGCTGGGCCTATAAAATAGCATCCGACATAAAATCGGAACATAAAATTTCGTGTTACACACATGTCCCTTCGCGCTTGGTTTATTTGCTTATTCGAGCGATGGATACGTTGCTATACATATTTATACAATGCATGGAACGTGACCGTTAACACTTTACGTGTCTAAATTAAAATTGTGGGCACACATCTGTGGTGAAGGCCCAGGCGGTACATCGAATAAATTATTTATATTTTTTGGAACTATTTATTTAATTTAAAAAAAAATTTTTGCTCTAGTTGTTAACCCCGCTAGAATATTATACTTTTACTTTTTGTTTTCTCCAATACTCCTAATAACATGTTTACGTAATTTCTTAATGTTCGATTGAGTTATCAAGACATCCATCATCTTTCTAGACTTATTATTCCCAAGATATGGGAGGGGCTACTAGTTCAACCGGTTTAACCTGAATATAAGTTTTTTACACGGAGCTACTGACATCGGACCTCCGCAACCTTGAGTGTGAACTGAATCCGAAGGTTTATTCATTTTCATTTTATTCATTTTGTTTTAAGGAACACAAACAATGTATCCTACAATAATATCTTAAAATTATACATTATCTTTTGTTCTCGTACATACATAAATAATATCTATCCACAGCTTCTGCCATTATGTGCACTACCTTGTGTGAGATAAAATAACTTGTAAAGAAAATAAAAAATAATAATAAAAAAAGAAAATACATTAAAAATTTTCTCAACCAAATTCTGTGAGCGATGTTGATTACAAGTAATTAGCACAACAAAATACCTCGAGCGATTTTCATTTACAAAAATTTACTTATGCTACTAAAACTCTTTTGCATTTATAAAATTATATGTGTTGTACATTCTTACAATTTGCCAATTTCTTCCAAGGTTATTGCGACAGCTGGGTAAAAAAGTAAATTGGTTATAAGTTGTCTGAGCGGTAGTGGTAATGGTACCTTCATCTTTACTTTTCCCATAAATCGGAGTCAGTTATTTTTCCATTTATTATGCCATACAGAAAACTTAAATCAGTAATTTATCGTCGTCTGGTAAGTGAGTTCAACTTAAATTGTTTTAATCGTTTTATGTATGCAGCCCTATGCCCAAACCCATACTTCCAAGATAGATGTCGAGTAAAAGATCGCTGAATAGACTCCATTCGCTGTGAATGATTCGAGTAGAGAGGATTCCGAGTGACACTACAAAACTTTTATACAAAAGGAGACTCATAGTTGCCTTTTTCAACTGTTTTGTATTTCTTTTAATGAATCCAACCATCTTAGCGGCCTTAGTAGTTATGTTATCGATATGAGATACAAAATTTAAGTTCCTATCAAGGACTATCCCCAAATCACGACTCGTTGATACCTCCTTTTTTTCTGGCATTAATTGTTTAAGATGAATCAAAGAATTGCTTTTTAGGGACAACTTAATATGAAAACATTTAGGTGGATTTAGATACATATTGTTATTTCGACGCCATACTGACATAGCGTTGATCTAGGAAGTTTCAACTAGTTGTCGGTATATTTGAGGGCACTGACTTCCCAATAAGGATTGCCATAGATGCTCATGACAACCGAGACCGACGGCTTAACGTGATCTCCGAGGCACGGGCGGGAAATATCGCCATCTCCCATACTCAGGGCTGTCATTGAGAATTTTTTGTAAGAAAAACCCAATAGCAGGCCGACTTGGGAATCGAACCCGAGACCTCATGGTTTGTAATCGCTTACGCTAACTACTATACCAACGAAACAGTCTGTCAGTTGAGTTATTAAGATAATTTACGAATATAAAAAGTCATAAAATATTAAAACTTCATGCCCAATGATTAATACTGTGTAATGATAAAAAAATGTCATGATTAAGACTACTTTCCCTCAATAAAGTCTTATTCAGAATGGGTACATAGACAAGCCAAAGGTTTATATTAAACCTTACTTATATAGATAGGCAGAGAAGCCAACAGAAGGGCCATAATGAATAAGCCACGTCACTCGTCCTATTCAGGTAAAGACTCTCTTTCAAATATACTTTGATCAGTGACCCGTTATTGTTGTACGATATGAAGTTATTTAGATCTACCTAATTAGATCATCATTTGATCTTCTTCGTATCCTATATAGGTTCATCCTTGTATTTTGCTGGGTGTTTTTATGTTATTAAAGTAACAATATGTTATTTAATAAATTAATCTTTAAAAAAAAATTTTTTTCTTATTTTTATTGGAAGTTAATTCATTTTAAAATCTTTGACAATTCCATTATATTAATTAGTTTCTGTCATAACCCGGCAACTGTCTCGTAAATTAATCCGGGATTAAGAGCAGCCCGGGACTTGTTTTAATCCAGGTGTGAAATGAAAACAATTAATATTTTACGGTAGCTAAGTATTGACACTAAAGTATTTAGCGAGTTTCATTTGAAACCAAAACATATAACTATTATTAACCTTACTAATGTAAACTCCTAACAAGTTTTAAATGTATATATAGATATATTCTAGCGTATTCTATTAGTCTTTGAGCACTCTGAAATTACAGTTTAATACAAATTCAAAATCATTGATTCAATTAAGGCACTAAGTGACATACATGAATGACACCAACAGACGCCACAGAATGTACTGGTTTGCCATGGTTAATTAGGTGAAAACACCAAAATCTACTGTCCACTTGCGTCAATCTAGAATTCGTATAGCCTTATGAGAAGAATACTGCCAAACAAATCATGGCTATTCTTTTGAAAAGTCAAATAATCAGACACCATAGTATTAGTAATACATCATATTATTGAAATGCTCCAAAAGCTATGGCGCTAATAAAAAAAATGTAATACTACTTACTGTACTACATAGCTAACTCCGGTAGGGTGAAATCGGGAATCACCACTGGACATGGCAAAAACCCTTTTTATAAAATGAAGGGGAATTTCAGTTAGTCATTCGCAATTAGGCCTATAAT
This sequence comes from Hyphantria cunea, assembly GCA_003709505.1. NCBI lineage: Eukaryota > Metazoa > Arthropoda > Insecta > Lepidoptera > Erebidae > Hyphantria > Hyphantria cunea. The sequence goes on from PKRV01000270.1 coordinate 326,643, forward strand.
TGTTGACAATTGTTAATAAAACAGTTATTTTTTGGACTAAAGTAAAGGGTTGTATTTATTTAAATGTGGAAAAGTCAGACTTTGGCAGAAATGGCAGAAAAATATATAAAAGGTCTTACAGAACACCGGCCTTAATTTCTTTTTTCTTACGCTTTTTTTCATTTTTCTCAAGTCATCGGTTCATCTTGCTACGTCCATCGACATCATTATTAATTTAAAACATCAGATTTAATTAATTTTTCCTTTTCCTTCGCATACTACCACAAAAATGTTTAAAGAGTGATCCCATATCTTGAATCTTTAACAAAAATACTTGTGAACTTGTGAAACGCGGACAGTTATACCCTACCCTTTAAGGTTAGGACCCGACCCTAAACTTTAGGGTCCAAGTGTTCCCAACTGTTTACAGAGCATGGTAATTAGCGGTTGACCCCGACCACCTTCCGGATTTACCTGAGATGCCTAAAGGCTCTCAGTCAATAGAGAAAACAAACACTTGGTTTATTTAAAACTATTAGTGGTTTAATTGAAAAGTTAAGCCCAACCGTGTGAATGGATTGATGACTAAATTGAAAACAGCTCAAATACCGACCGGAGTGATACCACCACGGCTTCACAAAAACTTGCGCTATGATTCACCGAGTGAATGAGGGTACCGGAGGCACATAATCCAACCCCTCCACCACCCACCTCCCTATCCCCCAAAGGCCGGCAACGCACTTGTAATGCCTCTGGTGTTGCAAGGCGTTTGTTTGTTTGCTCGTGTGTACGCTATGCCACCAAAAAAAGACAAATATAGTTGTATTGTGATAAAAGGGCAAACTGGAATATGGATACAATAAACCTGTTAAGTGTTTCGTTATATATTGTAGACAACACCAAATAAAATCTGTCACGTTCACTATAGGTACCACTATAATTATTAAAATTTGCTAAAACCAAAATCCGGGCCTCACTGCTAAGATCCAGTTCAGTATCTCTCTTTTTTCACGTACGCTTGTCTGTGAACACTATTGTGCCTTGCGTATTTCCCGACTGAAACCTCTTAAATTGAAACGTTCACTGTTGGCCGGCGACGATAGTGAAATCCGGGTAAGTCCTCGCTTGTGGTCAGCTCTGCCATTAAGCCGAGCTCGGTCGTGTGTCCTGATGTTCACACCAGTCGTTTTTGTTTTTTTATGTGTTCAGTTGAAATATTTGCTGTAGTGATTTCGATATTAGATCTCGTGTGTCAAACAGCGCTTACTAAAAGTATGACTGACCACCTCCTGGAGCCAATCTTCCTTCGAATTGTGAAGTATATAGAAATGTAAGAAACATACGTATTGTGGTATAAGAGTGAGCGAAAAAAATGTTGGTGGCGTAGTGTAAGTATAATGGATAACACAATTTAAGCTGACGTAGTTTTAAAAATGATGTATTTTTGTTTGTAACAGGTAATTATCCAGGTACTTGACTGTACTACTGCAGGAAACAGTTAGCATTTTAAAACTAAGCACCAGGTTAGTTCGGTTTAATTAGTCTCTCTTTATTCGAAACTAAACAGATTCAAATTAAGATATGCTCTTGTTCCGTAATTAACAATAGTAATATCATATTTATTTATAGCTTACGTTGACAACTCTCGCACTAAGCATATATCTCATATATACTTGAAACATTCATAAAGGACACTAACACTCCCAAAAGCAATTTGTAAATCACGCAAAGTAATGTCCCATATAGGGTTTGCACCCACACTCAGCCCAGTAGAAAAGGGTGAGATGATCGCTTAAACGAATACTTCATCCGATCTGTCATTCAATTTTTTTTTATAAAAATAATTTATTTACACAACCGTACAAAATACACTCAATAAATCTTGATTACAGATATTATTTGACTTTGTTACAATAAATTAAAAATAATAACACCCATTTCTTATGCAAACAAATATGTTAGTTCTTGGCTCCCAAACTAGGCTTATCCCCTGTGACTTACGAGCCGATTAGTTTTTTCATACTCGATAAATGAAATAAAGAAAAGAAATTATAGCTTAGAACTTATTTTTATTCAAATGTAACCTTAGCACTGCCCAGCTTAGCACAAATGAGCAGCTTAATCGGAATGGTACCCAAGAGAAACAGAAAAAGTATGTCAAGCAACTTTTACGTAGCTTTTCGGCCAGCGAGTAAGACTACAAATGATGATGATGGGTAAAATGATATCAAAATGACGTTGCAAAGGGCGATAACGCATTTGTGACTGGAGAGTCTATGTAAGGGAGGTTGGACGGCGGGGGGAGCGACGCGCGAAATGTATGTCGTGCCGCGTGGTAAAGATGATCCCGGGGGTCATGATCAAGACCTTCCAGTATCACTTTTTTTTTCATTTCCTCTTTGACGCGGATAGTGGTCAGCTTCAGCGTCTCTTGGAACTCTGTATGAAGCTGTGCTCCCTGCTGCCGACTACGGGTATAGCAGGTAACGCACTTGTGTAACCACTACCCATCATGTGACTGGTCAGCTCATTTGTTCCTATAACAAATTATAACGCACAAAATATTTATAATTTTCAACCAAAACATTTATTTTTTGTTTCTTTTGAAGGTCTTATTTCTTTTAAAATATTCAACGTTAAGGCGATTTGCTTCAAACCTTTCTTCTTTTGAATATTTTTAAGTAAATAATTAACCTCAGTAACAAAACTTGAGTTAAATATAGAAGGGTATTTTAAACAAAACCTTCGGAGATTACGACACCTGGACCCCGAGTAATCCTACTTGCAAAAATAATAAATAAAACAAAGAGAGAACAGCCCAAATGCTTAAGGAAATTCTTAAAAATGCAAAAAGTTTTATTTGTGAACATACCTTTTGCTTTGGCGGTACGACTACGATACGACCTTGTTATTTTTACCACGGACGCAGAAAGAGGGGTGTTACTGTTATACGGGGTGTTACGGTTGGGCGTTTGATGTCATTGTCTCTCTGTACGTCTGTATCTATCTGTGGCATCGTAACTCCCAAACGAATCGACCGATTTCCACGCGATTTTATTCATTTGAAAGCCAGATAGTGATTTTTAGCTATCTTTGGTCAATATCGGTCCAGCAGTAAGAGTGTCAGTTCTTTTCCAAAATGATGTTTAGCATTATGGTTACTAGATTAAGTGCTTGTGTAGCGTTTTTTTTTTTAAATTTTAGCTTGTTTCAGAACGTAATAGGTTTATACCTATAATTCCGTATAAAATAACATTCAAAGGTTGTTCTATACAAAGGTCATTTAAACACTATTCTTGGGCTAAGTTAAATGATGCCATGACTTAGAAATGTATACCATATTAACAAACCTGTAAACTGCATAACAAGTTAAAATAACTATTTTCACGGGAATTAACGTGAGCACTTATGTTGTTACTATACGTTCAGTCGGTTACCGTTTGTTGGTGGCTATGTTCAAACCATCTATATATTAGTTACCTTATTTATCCTTAATTCAAATGTTCTTGAGTAAAAATATGTCTTATTAATATTGAAAAAGAAAATCTAAAAGGTATTAGTTGCTTATTACCATAATAAAAAAGTATTAGAGTGAGAATAAAGTAGTTACTGTTTAATCATAATATGGTCGTTTGTTAATGCAGTAGATGTGAAGGTTAAGGTCAAATACGGTTATTAGTGTACGGTGGCCTACATTAACAAGCCTATTCGACTCTTTGTCAGCCTTATTTTAGGTTAAAATATATATTAAAGTTTAGCGCCTGTTTTTCGGTCCCTGAAATAAAATAACACCTTTGTCATTCACTTTTAATAACTATGTTAACATTTAGAAATTCAATGAAAGTGGGGTTTCCAGCAGAAAATCTTCGTAATACTCGTTAGTATCGCTTACTTATGACTAATAAGTGGTAATTGGTATTAGGTTTCGTGAGTTAACCTTTTATAGATATTTTACACATTGTAAGGTTTTCTTTAAATAAGTACCTAAAGATCCTCAAGTATTTCGGACATCTAATAAACAGCTTGTATTATGGGTACTAGACAACTGATATAAATACAAATACTTTTTTGTTTAAACAAAACAAAAAAAACGCAAATACTCCGAAACAATCATTTGCGATTATGTCCGACCCGGGAATCGAACCTAAGACGCCAAGCACAGCAGTCACATACGTTAAGGCAAAGTCAAAATAATAGATATTCCAATCACCTGCTACATCTCTATGAAAATACTGATTCTTACGGGTGTAACAAATACATGGTAGTGTTTTTATTGATTAAATGTATGTTTGTTTTTATCCATAATTAAAAAAGACTGCATTCTGCATTACTTCCCTTCAAAAACTATAAGTGTGCGAGATTTTAGACGCACAACTTTCTTAAAAAGTGTTATATACTTCATGCATTATTGTATAGATCCGTTATCATCTCATTCTTTAAGTTGGGTTCGGTAGTTAAATGCTACGGTGGAACATTCAAACACACATAGACTGCAAAAAATATTAGATATGAAAAACGCAATCGTCTGGCAAAAGTTTGGAAATACTAAACACGACTTTGACACTTTTAGTGACACTTTTGTCACTAATTTGGAGTGACCCAGACGCCATCGCTGGAAGATGTAATAGTTTTTCCCAAACGCTCCATCAGGAAGTTCCAAAACAAACGCGGAAGTAAAACTGTACGGTTTACAGCAAGGAAAAGTCGTGTCGGCAATTCTAAATAGCTTCTCTGACCGCGGTTGAAGTTTAGCGCCGCGCGCGATTGGTTTAGCTCAAAAGTCCCCAGTCGGTGTAACACCACTTGGAAACAACGTTATCTTTGTTAGCGGCTAGGGATTCAAATGCTTTCTGGTCCAATCCGACAAGTCGCGAGTTTGCTTGGATGCTGGATGCTAATGCGATGTGAAAAGTTTTGGTTTCCATTCGTGATCTTTTGTTGTATAAAGCATTTATGGTATGAGCTGTGTCTCTTTGGTATTATTTACAGGTAGAATGTACCGTGAAACAAATACCGGGAAATTTTGAAAACCATTTTTTTAATTATTATAATATTTTTGGGTAATCAATGAATAAATACTTAGTATACCATATAATACATGCATGCACATTCATACAACACCATCTAGTCCCAAATCACGCAGAGCTTGCACTATGGTTGTTAGACAACTGATATTAATATCCTAAATAAATCGAAAAAACCGCCCAGATTAGATCAAACATTAAAATAAATGTACATACAAACAAATGTTTGACTAGAGCGGGATTTGAACCCTCGAACTTTAACTTAGCAGTTACAAATACCACTTGACCATCCGACCCATTATTTAATTCGTTAATTATTCTTCTGAACTACTGTCATAAATAGGTATATAAACACTCTTTAGTATTTTGAAATACACTCCTGCTTCTATACTTAATATTATAAATTCGAAGCAACTATATATCTGTTTATCTATTACGATTACACGACATAATTGCTGCACCGATTACAATGAAAGATTGTAAAGGTATAGAAAGCTTATTACGCAACAACAACCGAATATATTTGGATGAAATATTACAAAAATAAAGCTTATATTCAGAATATTATATATTAATTATAGGCTACTATTTATCGCGACAACCTACATCTACGTTGGCACGGACTCAAGCAAAAGCTAATCTAAAAAATAAATTACAACTGCAGTGGTTGGTCTTTTCAAATTCTTATTGTGATTGACATTTTATTTTCTTTGTTTTTCTTCCTTTGACCTTTTCCTATGTATTTTGTCAGAAATGGCCAGAGTAATATCTTGAAATCAAGTTTGTTACAACGAAATAGTTGCGGGTGTCATCTCGAGGTACGAGAGTTAATGGACCAACTCGGACAATCCAATCTTCAGTTCAATCGATTCCAATTCTAGTGTTTGGGCTGACTGTCACTCGCGTGAAGGAAGACTCTGCTTGAATTTTTAACATAATGGAATAGCTGTAATTATTTGTAAATCTATAGTGAGAGTATTTATAATCCCTACATAGTACAAAATTAAGTCGTTTCCGCTGTCTGTCCACTTAGATCTCACTATATATTACACATAAATCCGACGAATAGCTATGTGATGATAGATCTATGTGTAATATATGCAAATTATAGTCGAAAAAATCCAACAATTACAAATACTTCCGTACGAAGTCGAGCCTGGTCTCTAGTCATTTAGTAAGAACTTTCTACACAAGTAATAAATTACTATTATCTAAGTATTTTATAATAATAAAATAATCCATACATTTCACATCAACATCGTCAACAGTCTTTAACCGTCCAGTGCTGGACATAGGCAACTCCGCAGAAAAGAGCTTTTGGTCTACAGCACCACGCTGGCCAGACGTGTTGTTGGAGATTTTATTTCGGTTTTGAAATAAAAGCTACAACAGAATAGAATTATTCTGTAAATTTAACAGTAAGCTTGTTTTGAAGCTCGATAAATGTAGTAAAATGTGGTGTCGTGGGACACCAGGTAGGAACGAAGTTCCTTCGGCTAATGTAAAATCATCAAAATATTCAACTCAAATTTAAAAAGAAATATTTGTTATTACTGTTTATTACTATATATATATATATATATATATATATATATATAGTAATAAACAGCAAGAAAGAAAACCTTACAAAGATTTTAGTATGTACACACAATATTAACCAATGTAAAATTGTTTATATTTGTAAATAAACTAATACTTACGTATTTAATTCTTTTGCACTGAATAATTTCCCACTATTATCACTGTCAATTGCATTCAAGCCACTTGTTAGTTCACTTGTTTTTACGACTGTCGCGCATGCGCACGTCTCATTTAGCGGTTTTATTCCACGCACTTTTTTCCACGGATTTTTTCTTACGGTTTTACTATCACATTTTTTTCAGTTCGGTCGCACAGCAAAATCCCTATTCCCTCCAAGCCTGCCGTAAGGAACTTCGTTCCAAAAATGCCGTTTGTATTTTAGGATCGTGTTACCTGCGTATCTGTCTACCCTGAACAGTATTGAAGTATAAACACGTATGTAAATTAAATTGAACTAAGTATTTGGCTTAATAAATAAATGTTGAAAATATTTTCTAATTATTACTGTATCTTTACATACCGAATACACGACGACCACAAGCTGAAAAGAGCTTGTGTTGTTATAATCATACGGCTGAGAAAAATACTTATTGATTTCTAAACTTTCGCGTTTCATGATGTAATAATTACTTTAACGGATCAGTTATTTAAAGGTATTACACATACAGTAAATGTGACCACGGTAAGTGCAACCTGGTTGAAACGAAAACGAAAACGAAAAAATATCAACTGTGAGACAAACTGTCTCAAGACGTGAAATTTAGGAAGAACTCCATACTCGAGCGCTGAAATGTCGTCGCAAAGCGTTTTCTTGAAATTGTTTTTATTACGAGCCCCGCCAAGATTCATTGTGGTCCATTTATAACCAGCGCCTATGTTAAAGCGAATTGTCACAAATGTGGGCACGCTTTAGTGCCCCCCTAAGTTTTACAAAGCGACTATTTATTACTGAGATATAATCGAATAGAAACGGTCCTTTTATATTGGTTTTCAATTGTTAGTACTTAAAGAATTGTTTATAACAATCACAAATACCCATTTTTTAAAATTATTTTACTATTGTCATTGGCGGCAATGATAAACAGAAAAAAAAACAAAACTTCAAATTCGTGTCCATAATGTTCGTGTTCAGGAAAAATTCTTTCATTGCTAATCAGCATAAAAAGTATTGTTCAATTTCAATTCAAACCAGTCATAGCTTAAGGCTATTGATCAAGGAAGGCTGTAGGCTAACTAATCTCGTGATACGATTTCTGTCCGAGTGTCGAGAGGATATCCATTGATAAACAATAATGTCGCTGAAAATTTACTCGTTTTGCCAGATTCAAACCACGTTATGTGGGTAAGCTAGATGCTTAATCAATAAAATCTATGTGGTGTCGTTTGTTTGCGCGTGTTCTCCGTGAGTCATACGGCCCAATGGCCTACCTCGCAACAGTTGCTAGAAATTTCAGAAATGCATCGGTGACTTCTAAAGTCCCCCCTGCTGTCCCTCACGACTGAGGTACATCCTGGGATAACCAGACTCACTACTGGGACTGGAATATCAAACCTGTCACCGCTCTACTCAGTTAAGCGGAACAGCATTTTCACCTGTCTCGCCTGCCGAACGTCTCCCGGGATCATAAACTGACTTGGTAAGGATTTCATTAGCCTCGAATTCCTCTACTCCTCGTCCACTCTATTATATCTATATAAATAAAAATAAATCTCAATAATGTATGTATACGCGCATAACTTTCGATCGACTTCACTAAATCGTATAATTCTTTTTTCATGTGTTTATTATTGTCAGGACAAGATTTGTATAGAAAAAAATAAATTAAAACCAGAGTTGTTATATTTTCTTAGTCCACTTATTCATAAACAGCAGGGACGCAGCCTGTGGAAAGTTAACACGGGCTTACTAAAACAAGTTTTCGATAATTCTGAAAATTAAACCGAAATTTTCACGTAAATGAATTTAGTGGTACGAAGCTCGCCGCGCCAACTAGTAAATACATATTAAAAGACTATAACACGTGCCTTCACAACCCATATCCCTTTTGAAATAAAACTCAATTTATCCGTCATAATGTGATCGTCGCGTATTTTACGTGAACCGTAAACCCTGCCGATGTTGGCTGTGCCGGGCCGCTAAACCGTAAATCGACATAAAACCGTAAACTTTCGTTTGAGCGAGTTGCTCATGTATCGTTATTTATTGTTTTCTCTTTTCTATATTGTTTTTATATCGCACTTTGTGTCACCAGGACAAATAAAATTCCACTATTAAAAGTCATATCCTACAATGTCTTTCGTATAAATTCATCTCACGCTTTGCCAAAACATGTCACAACGAAACGAACTTTTAGTCGGGTGATATCAGATACCACAATGCCGTTTGGCCCACCTATATTCACACAATATTTTATGAATGTATTTATGTAAAATGATGTGAGTAAGAAGGAGGAGGAGAAGGAGGGCAATATATAGGAAAATAGTAATCGATATGATAGAATGACGTTGAAAAAGAAAAAGAACGTTCCTTAACTATTTGGCTTATATATATATTTGGTTCAATAAATGTTATTCAGCTGAATTGCGGTGATTATATAAACTGTACAATGGCAGGCACAAATGTAGAAAAACAAAATTGAACTCTATACCATCCCGCCTAGTCTATATAAATAAATAAATATTTTCGGACATTCTAACACACAACGCCATCTAGTCCCAAAACTAAGCAAAGCTTGTACAACGGGTACTAGACAACTGATATTAATACATATATACTTTTTTTGTAAATACATACATAATACACATAGAAAACACCCAAACTCCGAAACAAATATTATATAGTTAAGTAGATCTAAACCTCTTTTCTAAAGAGAAGTCTTCTATGTGCAATGAGGCCTTACTGTTACTGCTACTAAAGGCTATTTATTACTGATGATGATTTTCATATTGATTATTCATCTACTATATAAAATTGTTAACGGAACAATGTATAAGTGATACATCAAATATTCATTCCTCTCTTTATTAGAACAACGATTGTAAATACCACAACAAACAAACCATATATCACATATCACGAACAAAATTTATATCCTCTATACACAGCTTATCCGAACCGGTGCGGATTCACCCGACCAAAGTCGGTTATCTCACTTACATCCGCACAAATTTGGCAACGAAATTCGATTTAACAAAATACCAATTATCTATAAAAGGTTAACATTTTAATGTTAATAATTTTGAACGTTATTTAGTTGGGACAAAGTTGCGTATTAAATAACGAATAAAATTTAAGTGATGTTCAATTTGCGTTTAGTTGTACGAGTTAATGTGAGCTTTATAACATTTTCCAACGATATCGTAATAGTTTTTTATCGAATCAATGAATTTGTTGATGGTGATGCATTGGTGACTTTATTTAAAGTAGAAAATACTTCAAATATGTTTAAAGTAAATATTAAAACTTAAAATGTTTTGATAACGTAGCGCATCATTTATAGTAAAATTACTTCATAGCTTCGATGGTTTAGAACACATTTTTATTCTCCCAATACAGTTCGAACTTTTTTGTTCGCCTTGACAGTGATCTAAAATAAAGCACATTTTGCAAGCCAAAACATAAACAATTAAGAGCATATATCTTTCTAAATTTGCAAATTACACTCAATCTCAAAACAAATGAATTTATCAAGACTACAAAAACACCTGCCTAAAAATTATTTTGCAACGGCATCTGTGGCGCAGTGGTAGCATATGCGACTGGTATGCTTGAGGACTTAGGCTGACCAAACGCGTGTATGATCTGCAAAATTATTATTTCGGAGTTTGATGTTTCCTATGTATAATAAGTATGTTTTTACAAACAAAACATCAGTTTTCTAGTACCCACAGCATATCTGCTTGGTTTAGGTATAGGCGATGTCGTGTGTAAGATGTCCGAAATATTTATATTTCTACTACTAGCTACTAGCAGTTCGCCCCGGCTTCACGCCGTACGTCATCACGGAAAATCCTAGGTCTTTAACAAACATCGTTATATTTTAGCCAATATAGTCAATAATTTTACAAATTATTTACGAAAACTTGCCTCAAGAAACACTCTATACATGAGTAAAAACCGCAGAAAATCGAACCCAGTGCAGTAGCTTTCGAATTGATCCTGAAGAAACAGACAGACAGACGCGGCGATGATATGTAGTGATACATCATGAAAGTAAGTAAGCATGCAAAGTTTCTTCAGTAAAATTTATCAGTAATTAAAGTTCTCGTCTTAATTTGTCTAAAAAATGGCCCTTTTAACTGCCTCAACTTATACGGCTTAAGTTCCCCAGCATTAATTCTCTACACCTGTTACCGACCAAGTTATGCCACTGTTACAACCCACATCACGGATTATGTAAATCTTTCTCACACGATTTGCTACACCCCACGAACTGAGGACAAACCTCGCCCGTGGAACCAACGGGGACTTACAATACAGGGACTTAGTGTAACCAAAGTGTGGCAACATAGATTGTGCTCACCATTTTTTTAAAGACACTAAATATATATACACGAAGCGGATACAAAAATTATAAACATTTGTTGATAATAGACACTTTATAGTAGACCATCTGTGCAGTCTAATATTGACGTACGTAAGTAGGAGTAGTGGTGGAGTGGATGTAAAAATAGACAGAAATCATAATAGAAGCATATTTTATCATCATCATCATCATCATCATCATCAACCATTGCTGAACACAGGCCTCTCTAATTGCACGTCACTTGGTTTGATCCTCGGCTTCTCCCATCCAACTCCTGCCAAACATGTATGTCGTATCAAAATTTGGTGGTAGCTCAATCGGTGTAGAACTATTTGTGTTTTTTTTAATTATGGTTACATGACTTAAGATCTTGTCAATTCAGTAAATAATATTTGGGTGATATTATTCATCAGATATTTAGTCATGTGAGTTATTTCAGACTAAACTTTAATTCTGTTGTAATGAACACTAAATTTAGTGCGACAAGAAAATGTGATTTTGGCAATCACTTAGTCAAAATAACATATATTTTTTTAAATTTTCGTTTAGTAAAGTCTAGAATAGGAAGCACTATAATAGAGAATTACCACTGTAACATTGATAGAATTTATGAGGTCAATGATAAGTCAATTGAAATTGGCCGGCCATCTATTACAGACCGCTAACTAGTCGACTTTAATCCAATTTACCTAATGTCCCAAATTCAAACCAATGCCATCGATAAAGGTTTAAATCGAACTGAAATTTACTTCCACCAAATTGAATAATTATTTTAAGTGTTTCATATTCTGATTCAATATCATTTTTATTATTAAATTTGCCTGCCAAAGGAATTCTACTCTGTCTGATGGAAAACATTGATGAAATTTAAGAGTAGTGGTCACCATATTCGTTGCAATGTGGACAATGCGGCAGGTGACCAGCGGCCTAGTGAAATTCTTTTTGAGCTCAGCCTGCATGACCTGGGACCATAATGGAAGAGAAACACATGCGCTGGTCTTTGAATTGTAATAGCTTTATAAAATAAAATGTGATTAACTTAAAATTGTCGTTTATGAAATTCTCCAAAGTCTCGAGATATTCTGTTAGAGTTAATTATCGCAACAAAAATAAGTTTAAACACTGTTATTCATACTTATAAAATATTTAATATAGTAACTCTGTCTGTATATCCATTACAGTTACGTCACGGCTCTGATTTCAATTAAATTTGGCATGGCGATACTAATTCTTGAGGCATGGAGATTCTAATTCTTGAGGAAGCAAATAGATTTCTTGTACATGTAAGGGTGCCAAATGTCTATAGTTTACCTGATGGAAACATGAGCAGAATCCAAGATGGTGGTGGTCATCATACTCATTGCGAATGCAGACAATTTAAGAATGAAGCAGTTGACACACACTATGGTGGCCTAGTGATGCTTCTGGATCATTGGCCCTCCGGTTTCGCTATCACCAACGAAACACGACAGCACGAATGCTGCCAATTTTTTCCGAACTGACTCTTTCATGACATCGACGATCTTTCCGCGATAACCGATATACATGCGAGCAAATTCACAGGCAGGATCTAGTTTCATAAAAATATTTAAGAAATATTTAGGAGATAACGTTTAAAGTTATATTTATGAAGACAAAAACATTTGAAGCTTAAAAAAATATTTGAACTCAATCTATATTAACGGTTATAAATTATTAATCATTATACTTAGGAATTCGTTAAATTCCTTAGAATAACAAAAACGAATACCTTATTTAAATGAATGGAAACGGTACAGACTTTTGTACTAAAAAACTTTTAATCACCAAAAGGAAAACTTTATTTTTACCTATATCATCAAGGTGATTTGGTGTCCGGAGGAGTGCCCCGATTTTTGTACCTAATGTATTTTATTTCTGATCTATTTTTTGTAAAAAAAACCTTGAAGCAAAATATAAACCTAATAAGTAGGTGACTGATTAACACGCTTCTATAAGGTACACATGTTTGTTTGTAGATTGTATGTAACTGACGTTCCATGTTTTTAGTTTTTTAAACCAAATTCTGATTATCTGCACTACAATTCATTTTAATGTGTTTTTACTAACTGGCTTGAAGAAGAGAAGGATGTTTTGTAAAATTTTATACCTCATTTATCATATTTATAAACCGATTATTATATGGTTATAAAACTTTTGCCTGAAAGCCTGTTCTTTCCCTTAGGCTAAATTTTTTGATTCATCATTATATAGGCCCATTAAATGTTTAGGTATTCTTGAACTTCACCGTCAATATATTTTATAATATTGCTATCACAAGTCTTTAATAGCCATCTGCTGTACATAGGCCTCTCTTCAGAAAGGAAATTATTAACTAATGATTATCGTATCGTATGCCGTGCAGACAAAACCTGGGACAACTAGGATTCAGGCCGCCATAGTAATTGAAAGCCACCATGCTGCATTGACACAAAACGAGGATGGTGACCACCACTCTTGGATTCAAGCCTGCGTTATGCCTTCCATTACGTTGTAGTCATTTTGCCAACAATTACAATAAAAATAGAAAAATGCCACTACTTATTTATTCATTAGTCCAATTTAGCACTGCCACATGTTAAATTAAATTCTGTTTGATAAAACCGCACCAGATCGCGGCGCGGCTCTTATGTTTCGCGAAATAATTAAATTCAGGTGTTTTCATCTTAATGTTCTATTTCTGTGTTCACGATGCTATCCTATGAATTGTGAGCACATATTTCATAAGATATATTGTTACTTTTAAAAACAGATATCTGTATTTAATTTTTTTTAATTACGTAGAAAGTAAACACCACCTGAGAGCGGTTGCAGGCGTGGTTTTTATTGTAAGCTACTCCCGATTACTCCACCCGTAAAGAGCTGAGAATCCAAATATAAAGTAGCCTTTATATTATTTAAGTCTACAATCTACCTATGTATCGAATTATGATCTAAATCTGTTCATCCGTTCTGGTCTGATTGAATTATAAATAAACATACATATTTGCCAGATGGTTATTAAAGGAAATACACACACTTAGAAAGGTATTTTGTCAATATCACCCCTATAGGGATAAATTAGAGATGAATGGTCTGGGAAATCGTCATTTGCAAAGTGAAATAAGAAATAAACGCGCAAAGGGGTGGGCAGTATTTTGAGTACAATAAATAAAAAAAATTGACAAACAAAGTGAAACCACATCTTTTATTTGTTTTCACACCAAAAAAACACCTTGAATTATATCAAAGAAAACTCTCTGTAATAATATCCGTGTCTCTCGCGATTCGTCAGACTTCGTTCAAAGATATTAATCTTCTCACGTAAAAATAATGAAACAACAAAAAATGGGAAAAATATTATTGCCAGACTATAAAATATTACGTGGAACATTGTCTATTTTTCAGTACTCGCGGTTTTATTAGATTTAACAGGAAAAATTTGATATTGTTGTATAAAAATGTTTTATTATAAGAGTAAGAAAAGCCAAACATTTATAAGATATGACTTTTTATTTCACATCTGTGCCTCCACTCCTTTGTAAGCGATAACGAATATACCTTCATCGTTTGTAACTGATTTTATGAGACTTACAAGTAATCTTATTACTATTAAAAAGTACATTTTTTTACTACTGCCACATTGCCACAGAGGAACATATCAGTGTCGTGGAATACTTAGCATAGGTATATTGAACGGACTCAAAGAAAACCCAAACTTAGAAGAACAAGTTGATCAGATTTGTGTTGTTCCATATTGGGTTTGAAACCACAACCTCAGTATCAACAGTGCCAGGGGACTGATTAAACCACTAAACCAACTGTTCAGTCAAAGATTTTGTTTTACGGAATTCGCAAACAAGCAGATGTATCGCCTACGTATGGTAATATAATGGTAAGCGATTACCACCGCCCATGGACACCCGCCACATCTGAGTTATTTTACAAGTGCCTTGCCAGCCTTTGGCGGACGAGGAGGGGTTTGTTGGAAAGTTTGGGCTATGGACCTCTGGTATCCTCACTCACTTGGTGAAACATAGCGCAAGTGCTCTTTTGCACCGGTTTTCTGTGAGGCCTTGGTATCACTCCGATCGAGCTGGTCCATTCATGCCGAAGCATGGCTCTCCCACGGTAAAGTACTCATTAATATATAATTTTTGAATTTCGGTTTTCAGTTTGTGTGCTTGGAAAACAGGCCTACTTTAAAAAATAAAATTCTTTCTCAAATAAGGATTAACGGATCAATAAAATAAAAATGAGTAGAGCGAAAACCAGATCTATTTCAATCGCCCAGGTCGTAACTATTTATGAGCCTGTTAATGGAAATAATTTAGACCCATTTTCCAAGTGTATTTTATTTTCCTCTTTAAGTTTTTCTTCCATTAAATGTAAGTAATAATTAATATTAATAATAATAAAATTTTCTTATTGCTCTCTCACACAGAATATTTACCAATCAATTTAAAATTGCTCCGTCTTAAATTAGATACATGTTTAATTAGCGAAGATTCACATTCTAGAATTAAACTCACTTGTAGTTATTCCACTCTTATAAGTGACTTTAATCCTGACCGATTTCGCCCTATGGCATTGTCAAAGGTTACCCAGGCTAAATAATAATAAATAAAATTTGTAAAAGTGTATTTGATTCTTGAGTGTAAGTCTATGATTATTCCTTAGACTAAATAGAGGAAAATTTTCAACAACTTCCATCAAGTGCCGATAATCGGGCATAATAATTAATGAAGGTCTTATTCATTAAACTTAAAAGCCCAGATTCAACGTCCCCAAACCCTTGAACGACATTTGTAATTTGCTCATTAACTAGACGTGTATGCATATAGTAAACCAACTATAACTAAGTTTGCGTACATTCACAAGTTATGGAGCTCAAAGCACCTAATTAGAGTCGGTTCCAAGTAGATTATCGTTCTGGTCCCAATAGTCCCAAACAGCCAACTTTATCGTCCAACTATCTGTCGCTAGATTTAGTTATCTAATATAGTAATGAACAAGTTTTGGCATGAATTTATAATTAATATTCAATATATAGCTGACTATTGTTGTGTATTTAGTTTACAATTTGTTGAGGTGTAATATAGTATTGTTCGTTCTACTCGCATACTGTTTGTTTTCTGATCGCGGTTGAATTTAAAATTAATATAGCTTTCCCATTATTAGACCCTCGGTTTCTCACGTCAACCAACCAACTGGCTTGAGGACATCCTACACTGCGTTTGCCAAGACGCGGCCATCAGTGCCCAATTGGTCGGACTAATGAAGAAAATAATAGAAGCTACAAGAATTATTGCGTTTCTTTACCAGTGAAATTACACAGTAACGGAATGGTGCTCTAAGGACGATTTCTGACCTATATTATATATATACATATATTAGGTGACAAACGCATACAGCACCAATACGGCACAGCTAAAACAAGCACTATGCTTTGTGGTTACGTTAACGTGCAAAATTCTTCGGCACAGTAAAGATATATATGATATATGTGCTGAAAATACATTTTGTAAAGACGTACTTGAAATAGGAACATTTCAATAACTCACTAAAATTAACATAATATGTCAGATACCTCTAGAATTTTCGATCTGAGCGACATCTATAAAATGTTCCTGGATTATTTCGTTTTGAATATAGTTTCGGTTTAGATTCAGAGATGGCGCTGCACTTATATATATTAGATTAATATAGCATCGTAGTATTTTAAATGATTTGGATATGTATTTTGATAGGGATGTATATATATTTGTTTATATTTGCGATTTTCAACAATCCAATAATTTCCAGGGACTAATCCTAAATGTTTTTACAAGCGACATGGCAACACTAAAACGGTCAGGTTGTCATAAACAAGGTGTTTACAGTTTTACTCTTTTACGACATTTCGTTAGTACTTTTGGGACATTTATAAACATTAGCTTGTTAAATAAATAAGTTTGGGCATAAATTTGCGCTGTAAAGTATGTCATGAATATATTTGCCATTTCATTCATGAAAGGCAACATGATTGTTTTATGAAATGTCTATCGGTCTGTCTGACCGTGGGAGAGCCACGCTTCAACATGCATGGGCCGGCTCGACCGGAGTGATACCATGGCTTCACAGAAAACCTGAGTGAAATAGCACCTGCACTGTTTTTCACCGAGTGAATGAGGGTACCGGGGGCTCATAACCCAACCCCTCCCCCATCCTCCTCCTCATCCCATAAAGGCCGCCAGCGCACTTGTGACGCCTCTGATGTTACGGATATCCATAGGCAGCGGTAATCGCTTACATAATTAAAAAATACAAATATACAAAGTAAGTGCTTAAAATTTAAATTTTTAAAGATGAGAAAGGAACTGAAAGTAATTAATTACTTTCAGTTCCTTTCTTATCTTTTGCTGACTATTAATTATCAGACAGTTTTGAAGGTATTAATTTAATTTTGCATTTCCGTTTTCACCAAATCATCATTCCCAAGAACCTTCTGACAATTGGAGCGTCCTCAATCGTTTACTAAATTTATTCGGCATCAGCAAACCGTACCAACGAACGCGATAAACAATGAAAAATGATCACTGAAACACAAGGCAATGTAGAACTTTTTCTATTTGGAATAAGCGGTGAATTTCTTTGGCGCGGAGTCACAAAAACGCTTAAGGCATCGGCGTAAATATTCAAAAGACATCAATCCATGTGCCAGGTGGGGGATCAATCAATCTCTGTTTCCCTGACGGAATTGTGGCTGTCTCGTTCTTTAATATGGCGAGATATGCTCGAGTGAGCAGGATAGGTTATTGATGTTGTAATAATCGAAGCAAGTTATTATTGGGCAAAACTATTTGTAATATATAACTGAATATCTGACCTGTCTGTGGTTTTAGATCAGTTTGGTGCTGTTTGTTTGTGTTTGACCTTGCAGATTTGATTCTGTGCATCATTGATGTAAATAAATACATTTATTTTATTTATTCATATATCTATCTTTATTTTGTACATAAATAAAAAAACAAAATATAAGTAACGAAGTTTTAGACGTTACAATTGGCGATTTTATTGCTCGCGGCGATATCTTTCGGACAACCTCAGTTGGGTGGGGTTGGGCCCTAGTTGATTGGGTTTTTATCGGGTGTTTATGATTTTGGCTGTTTTATAGTATTAGAACTAACAATTTACGATATCTAAGTCTCAGTAGTGTTAGTTCAGCACAACATGTTATAACGCTCAATATTATATTAACGACCACTACTAGACAATCAATGCCATCTATGAATAATTGTACAAACAATTCTTAACCATCCCTACACTACCGATGCACATAATTATGCACGTTTATTCTGTTCATCTATACTAAGAGTTATCGTATGAAAGTTCTAAAAGATTGAAAAATGGGTAGGTATCAAAGATATTGATTACTAGTTTCCAATTCTCGATATATTTTCCTTTATACCTTTATTGAAATCGAATTCAGTTTCACAGTTATCTATGTCACGATTATAGGTAGAAAATTGTTCAGGCAATAACTAAGTTAAATATTACAAATTGTTAAGATAAACAAAGTAATTTTCTCTATACGGTTAATAAAGAAAAAAAAGTCATTTTAATGAAAATTACTGTCACTGGCAACGCATAATGTGTGTTTTCATTTGAAATTCATTAGAAATTTAGGTATTACCAAAATACTAAAAACTTGAAAAGAAATCTCATACATCTATTACTTAGCTTAGACGGACTATAAGGTATACCCATATGTACCTAAGAACTTTTGTGCCCAATCAATGATAAAGTTTAGGGCTACGGAACTCTAAAAATAACTTAAATTTATATGCAATGTATTTCTTTATGGCAACACCAGTCCCAAATAATCCATACAAATAGCCCCTCAACCAGGATCCGTACCCGAACTTAACGAGAACGGGACGCGTAATCCCTACAAATAGTATTTCCAGTTCATATGGGGATGAAATCGATTGTTACCCACTAAACTTGGGAGATTGTACTTATACTGTAGTGGTTTATGCAGTCAGCTCGCCACGAATTGCTCTGAGTGTTGTGGGTTCGGTCCCCATATGGACCAACACTTTGTATTCGTGTATGCCATGTGATGTCACAAACGTGATAAAATTGTAATTTTAAGTCTGGTTTACTTTGTAACCGTTTTATAAATGTATGGGAAGTCTGAAACGACACACAAAACGTGATTTAAAACAAGTAACATTATTTTAAAAAACTCGACAGCGTCAACATCTGTCATCTTTATTAAATTCTGTTTATTTCAATAAAACATTTAAGTTACATATCATATATTCGTAATCACCGTTAAAAATTATTTATTTTTATACCACACTCGATGCATTTTGAAAACTCACATAATAATATGACAAGTCGTTTAGGCTCTATGGCATGCCAAAGAAATAGACATACATACATATTTACATACATACATGCACTGGAAAAAATAACCCTCCTTCTAATCGGGTAATAAATTGATAATAGTTGCACTTTGAGAGAAATAACAATAATTAAATCATGTGCACCGCGAAAATTATTTGTGTTTGTGGTTTTTCACTTGTGCCAGCGATACACCTGCTTACCCAAAGGTCGACTTGACAGGAAATGCATAAGGCATTAAGTCCACTTTGTGCAATGTATTTGCAGGATATAAATAAATGAATACGTTATAGCTAATAGTATTATAATAATCTAAAATATTATATTAATAAAAAATCCCAGTCAGGTAAAAATCTGTGATTGAAAATTATGATGAAAAAAACGTTTCAAAATAATAGTATTTGTATATTAAGTCGAAGAAAAGCGGGCGGTTAGCGCCCAACGAAGTGGGCAAGGGTCGGCTAGTAGTTTATAAAATTATATTAGCAATGGTGTGCTAATACAAATTAAATATTCACTCAAAACATTATATATTCAATGTTATTGTGTTATGAAAGAATCGAACCTACTACATTTAAACTGCTTAAAGGCGAGCTGTTCTTCGCGACATTTATTTCTATGTGTTACTCTTAAGGTTATGTGTAAACTTATGAAAAGCAAGATGGAGTTACTTCGAACTGTGTCTCTATCTTTCTAAATTCGTATTTATATGAATGTTGTTTTGAAGTTCCGGGTACATGTAGAGATTGTAAAACATGTGACAAGTTTTAATGTCACATATTTTACAATCTCTACGTAGAGTCGACTCTACTAACTTTCACGCTCATTTGTTACTAAGTTTATTTGGGGACAAAGAAACAAAGTCTACGAAATCTTGAAATGTGTTGTAACGAAAGAACAATCCAACAAATTGTTTAAAATTATACGTCAAACTTGTTTGTTAAATTGTTTGAAAGAGCCAATGAGTATTATACAGGGTACCTTTTCAGACGTCTTCACACAAATTTGGTCCAGGCAATATGAAAATTTTCATTGCGTGATGCAGCATTAATAGTCACTGTATGGTTCGACTGTCGTTCGTTAGATGACGCTGTAATAAAATAAATTTTAGCGTATTATTTCTTTACCTAGTTAGTATACTATTTTTATTTAAAAGTCAAATCCGTAGACCCACATATTTTTTGTCGTTTTATTACAACATTGTGAATAATTAAGTATGTAGCTTCAATTGCAACCAAATGCGTGTACTACAATTATGCGGTATACCAAACAGTTCGCATCTCTCAAGGAAAATCTTTTCTTTATTATGGAAAAGGTGGCAAACTAGCACATGTATCGCCTGATGGTAAGCGACTATCGCCGCCCATGGACAACCGCAACACCGGAGCCGTCACAAGTGCGTTACCGACCTTAAGGGATGGGGAGGAGATAAGGGGAAGGGTTGGATTATGGGCCTCTGGTATCCTCACTCACTGGGTGAAACACAGCGCAGGTGCTGTTTCATACCGGTTTTCTGTGACGCCGTGGCATCACTCTGGTCGAGTCGGCCCATGCATGCCGAAGCGTGGCTCTTCCACGGTAAATATGTGTATAGATAGATANCCTCGACAAAACCTTTTTTTATAAGAGATTCAAGGCCAGCAGTAAACTGTTCAAAGTTCTTGATGATAATAGCTGAAGCACAGATACTATATATATATATATATCTATCTATACATATACAATATGAGTATATATGTGTGTGTGTATATATGCAATAATTCTTTATTGTAACAAAAACAGAATTTCAAATCGAAATCACTGTACGGCCCTGACTCCGAAAATAGTACTAACTGTATGTTGGCAGTTAGTTCAATCACAGACAAAAAGAACAAACCAATAGTTGCGATAGTAAGCACTTAGTTATTTCAGTTAGACAGTATGAGCGTATGTGGGGGTATGAGTATAAGTGTGTGAGAGTATATGATTTAATTATAATTATTATAATTTCTTTATTGTATCATAAATGCACTGGCACAGGGCTTGATCTCCAAAAACTACACTAGGATTCCCTGTATCGTGAGATCCAGTCTTCGTGACAATAATACAATTAAACAAACCAAACTTACTCAGCAATTCAGTAAACAAAAAGAGAAGCAAAAAATATCAATATTATAAATTAGGTATATTAAAAGAAAATCAAATAAACAAAAGACAAAAACAAACAAAAAAGGAAGTGCTACAAATATACCGAGTGTGTCTGCTTGGGTAATACGCAGTTCAATGTGCGAGAGTATGTGTTGCTTTTGTGTCTGGATGTGTGTGAATGTGTATTTTATTTTGCTGTGTGTTTGAGGCTATGAGTTAAAATTTGTGTGTAGTGAATGTGTGTTTGACCTAATTATTAGTTTTGACCACAATTTAATTATTTGTTTTATTTTCACAAAATACTTATGTTACTGTTGAGTGCTTAGTTTTAATTTTAAGCTATATTTTAGTTATGAGAAGCAAAATTAACTAAATTTATAAATTTTATCTACCGTTAAACGAAAACCTTTCAAAGTTACAAAAGCTTCAATAAATCTAATCGACTTTAGACAAACGTGTAACTTTAAAGTTATCTAAGCATTTATCAAAGGGAGACGAGATTGCGTTAAAAAGCTGTTTTGATTAATAATTAGATAAGGCCTATTATTAGAGACTTAATGTAGATTTATGGAAAGATATCATATTTTCAAATGTCGTTATTTTTTTTGTCAGACATATTTAAATGAATCCTCAAATGTCAAAAAAAGTTGATGATCACTCCCTGATTTGAATAAGAGGCTATCCCTATTCAAAACGGCTGTCAGCTAAATAAAGAAAGACGGTCAATTTTTGCCGGTACATTTTTTTACTCTTTAATATCTTTTTTTATTGCAACTAAAGATATGACAAATCAAACCGTATATTTACAGATTGTAACAAAATATTGTGAAATGTCGTATAAATTTCATTCCAATCACTAAAATTCGATGGGCAGTGTAGCATGTATGCAAACGTCGAGCCTCTCAAACAATTATTGGCCAATCGCGCTCGTCCAACTTCGATCAACACCCAACATTTGGCGAACATCTGTGGTTTGTTCTTTTTCCACAATTTTCGAACGTTTATGCCATATTTTCGTTTATTTTCTGCGTGTTAAGTAAACTGGGTCATGCGAATTTCCCCGTTGCCGGATTTATTAGTTAATACCATTTTGAAATAAAGGAATTTAATGACTATAACACTATACCAAAGGCTTCGTGCAAGCGGTGTAAATAATTGCTGGTATTTGATGCTTCAATTAGATAAGAGGGTGGCATTTTTTTCCGTGTGCTACCTCGTCTGCATGTCTAGAAAGGACCTCTTCGATGGACTATATATAATACTTAAAGAATTGATTCCAAATCAGTTTTTTTTTAGATTTCTGCGTTCAACCGAAAAAACTCTTTAGTAATATGATATTAAAATAGTATGGATTATAAGTCACTCAACAGCTGTCTAAACTGTTCAACAAATCAACAAATTGCCACATCGCATGAGAGCATCACTTCGGCATGAATGGATCGGCTCGACCGGAGTGATACCTCGGCCTCACAAAATATCCTAACCCTCCCCCATACCCAAAGGCCGGCAACGCACTTGTGACCATTCTGGTGTGCCAACAGGTAATACGTCTGCTTGATTGCCCGATATTCCATAAAAAAAAAAATTGTGATTTAGATTTCAAGCAAAATTTGAAGGCCAGATATTTCCTTCTTCGAGCTAAATAAGCACTCCATAACGTAACATCCATTTATAAAGTCAAAACGATAAAATACGATCAGTCCAAAATCGAATCGTATCAAATACAACACAAAACTCGTACATTAGAATTGCAAACTAAAGCCGATGAATGTAATGTACAATCAAATTTTCTTTGTAAGATCCCCGCAGTCACAAAGGGTCACCACATTTGCATTTAAATAGAATTCCTGTGACGTCAGTGTGCGTGGAAAAGTACCTTCATTGTACTGCCATAAACCTTACTTTGTATTGTGGAAGTAACGGCCGTACAGACCTTTTTTATTGACATTGTAGAAAATCCCTTCGGATCGTCGGCTCCACGGGGACACAGGAGCCAGGAGCGTGTGGTGTTTCCACTAAAGACCACTCGACGACCGGTTTCTGACGCCCTGATCTACGAAGACTCTGATCATAATATTTCAGATCCTTCCCAAAACACCACCATGCCTTATCAGGCCATGTCCCGGAGTAAATTGATAATATGATAACATTACATCAACACACGTCACACATACTTGTTTTGTAATTTATATTCTCGATTATCGGCACTTGATGGAACTTGTTGCAGTTCATTGTAAAATCAGACATACTTGTATTTATTCCACTTTAATAATTAAAGTTACTGACAGTCTTCGTCCTTACGGAATCCCATGCCCACAGTTGTTAGGTCTTAGATTTATATATTTTATACATCAACCTTTGATGACGCCATAACATGAAACCGGTCTGGTGCTCGCTTCACGAACGACACAGGGCACAGATCGTAGTCCGGTGCTTTCTTCAAGCGCAGAGCAGCGTCCTTGGCGAGCTGGTCTGCTCGCTCGTTGCCAATCAACCCTGCGTGGGCCTTGACCCAGAATAAGGATATTTCCTTACCCTGGGTCATGCCTTTTCGAATGGCGACTCTGGCCTCCACTGCAAGGGGATGTAGGGCATCGCGATTGGTGACCGTTTGGAGGGCGGCTCTGCTATCGCTGAAGATACCGAACGTGGTCTCGCCTCGCCTGAGGATCTCGTTGCTCGCTCTGTTTAGCGCCAGAAGCCCTGCCTGATAGACGGTACAATGAGGCGATAGAGCAAGCTTAAGGGCCCTGATTTCGGTTCCGTTATGCCAAATGGATAACGATGCGCCGACCCGGCCCTCAATCTTGCTCCCGTCCGTGAAGATGCGCACCTCGGTGTTATTGGTGCGCTGTAAATGTTCCTCGTCTGCCAGACTTATGAAATTGAGGACACCCTGCTCTGCAGGGTGAGGTGCCTCTAAGGCTGGAGCCATTCGTTCGATCTCCCTGTCCCCCAACCATGGCTGGCACACCCCTCTCTTGGCCTCGTATAACGAGGCCACCTCGCGTATCCTGAGGTCCAGAGGGAGCATTCCAGCCAAGATCAGTGCTGAGTGCAGGGAGACCGTCCGGTAGCTCTTACATAATTTTTGGGCGAATCCGCGCTGTACCACGTTCAGTTGTTTTCGGACACCGAGCCCGTTTGCCGCCGCGTACCAACTGCTGGCACCGTATAAGATGGTGGGCTCCACCGCAGCGACGTAGATGGTACGGATCACCTCGGGGTGTAACCCCCAGCCGATCCGGGCCATCCGTGCCAGCTTCTGGTAGATGCCGATCGCCTTTCTGCATGTGTTTGTTATGTGTGTGTTGAATGTTAGCTTATGGTCTATGGTAAGCCCCAGGATTTTGATGTCCTTGGACAGTCCAATGTCTATCCCGCCCATGCTGAGGCGCGGCAGGTCGTACTTCAGCTTCCGCGTAATTACCATCGCACAGGTTTTGTGCGGTGCGAATTTCAGCTTAAGTCCTACGCCCCACGCCCGCACATGCTCGAGAGAGGCATTGGCCTGTCTCTCAATCTCTAGAGCCGTATCCCCATCAAACACCAAAACCACATCATCCGCAAATGCCTGCGCATAGATCGCCGCATCCTTCAGCTGGTGCAGCAAGGGATCCAGTAAAGTGTTCCAGAGAAGGGGCCCACCTATCGATCCTTGAACGCATCCCTTTTCCATGGTTCGACCACACTCCTCTCCGGCATATCTGACCCTCACTCCTCTGCTGCTGAAGTAACTGCCGATGACTCGCCTCAAGCTTCCCGGACACTTTTCCTCGGCCAATCGCAGCCTGATAGCAGGCCACCAGGCGCTGTCAAAGGCGCCCTCTATGTCCAAGGACACCATAACGACCATTCTCTTTCTATCAAGTTTAGCCCTTATATGCCCCATTAGGTCATAGAGGGCGTCTTCGGTGCTCCTTTGGGGCATGAATCCATATTGGCGAGTACTCATCCTCGGGAGTAAATAGAACTCAAGTGCAAGTAAGAATTTGACTTTAACATATATTAGAACCTACTTGTTTTAAGCAAAATTATCCTTAGCCCTAAGTACTAAGTAAGTAAGTCTGGGTGTACTTTGTGTCCGTTTCATGTATGTTTGTAAAGATCCCCGTGACACAGGAATGTATAATCCTAATGCGGGAGTTATCTGTTCTAAGAACAAAAGCAGTGGAATAAGAAAAATGACCGTGTTTTTGATATTATTATGTACACAACTTGTGTATTATGTTATGTAATTATACTCCGTTCAAATAAATTTTCATTAATTTGTTTGCCTCGGTGGCGCAGTGATAGTGTATGCGACTGCTGTTTTTGAGGTCTTGGGTTCGGTTCCTGGGTCGGACCAAATGTTTTTATGATCTGTAAATATTTTATCGGAGTTTGGGTTTTTCTGTATATTACGAATGTATTTACAAAAAAAGAAAGTATATATGTATTTGTATCAGTTGTCCTAATACCCATAACACAAGCTCTGCTTGGTTTGGGACTAATTTGGACTGACTGGGATTTATTTAAAAATATAGCAATCAAATCAATCGCAAAGTTACAAACAAAAACACAACTGTGTTAAATCGGAAAAGTCGGAAAGTAACCAGATCAAAAGTCTTAAAACTTGAATTCACCAGCAAACAAAGTAGTTTTCCAATTAAAATTAAAGTCTGTAAAAGACGGAAGCAGCTCAAGAACTTATTTCATAAGCATCTTAAAATATACATTAACATTTTGAGAACTAGTTGCAAATTAAACTGATGTCGGAAAGCGCTGAAAATTCAAGCTCTTGCTGAAATTGCACCGACGAGGAAAAAATATAAAAATCTGAACGCAATAAACTTGAATATTAAAAGCACATTTTTATCTTCTATTTTTTAAGATGCTGCTTAAATGAATTTGTTTTTATACAGTATAAAATACATGTAGAAATAATATATTGTACCAACTGACCAACTTCGTCGGCGTCTCTTTTCAATCATGTTTGGTTCCTATTGTACTGAACGTAATTTTTATTATCCAATCTTAGGTAAACTGAAAAAACAAGTTTTCTTTCCCAGCTCCGCCTACGCGTATGTTATCGCGATTAAAAGAAACTTTTGTCCTTCTTTAAGAATCAAAGTATCTCAATGCACAATTTCATTGAAATCGGTGCAGCGGTTTAGCACCGTGAAATTGTAATAGACAGACATGCAAAGTGGCTTTCGAAATAATTAAAATGATATTAGTATGAATATATTTAGTCGTACTGATAATGTTGAAGCCCGGGTCGGCGTACGTGAAACACACAAACACTGCAAAAAATATTTGAATTTTATGTCTTATTATGCCAAACCCCTTTTGCAGTGCCATCTGTGGTTATATAGGTGAAATGCGTCAATACCCTCAACTCACTATAAAAAGTTTCATGTGGGTTGAGCACAGATGGCACTAGGTTAAACCACTATCACTAGATCTGTCTGCCCCACTGACACAATACTAATCTGTACTAACAGTTGCCGTACCGTGGTTTTATAAACCCTTATAAGTGTTAAAGTAAAGAAAATAAAAAAATCGAAGTATTGACCCCAACAAACGATTATTTTTACAATATATTTTCTATATAATTAAACTTTAAACCGGTACGTGGAATTGAGTTCCTTCTACGAATATTCAATGTTTCACTTAAAACGTGAGTGATTTTCAAGTCATTTATAATATATAACATAAAACAAGAATCCTATTTTAGTAGTAATTGCATTGCCTAATCATCTTCTAATTTGATGTGGCAGATATGACAATTGGTACTATTGGTAGAATATATAAATAATGCGCCACTAAACTAAAATTCCTCTAAAGTTACCTCATTGTCATTCGTAAAGCGATTTCCAAAATATTAATTTTGTATGTATATAACAATTTAGATAACATTACAGTGTGCCATGTCTAATTTCTTTTAATTTTTTATATTAAGAACGAGGTTTGACAGGGCACAACTATTTTATAATTTAGTTTAGAGAGCTTTTGGATAGCAGAACTATCCACATTGTATGTGCGTTTGACTGTGTGTTTGTGTAGGTATGTGTGTATGAGTGTGTGTGTGTGTGTGTGTGTGTGTGTGTGTGTGTGTGTGTGTGTGTGAGAGAGAGACTTATGCAACACACAAGTACCAACTTATTAATATATATAATGTCTATGGATACCATTGCATCATCAGTGTCCTTTTAAACAAAGAAAATGTTATTTTTCAATAATCAATGAACATTTTCAAAGCATTTAATATAAATGCAGACTTGGTTTATGCGTCTAACGTTAAGTTTAATGGCTCTGATAATTGCTGTAACCGAAGCCCTTGCAGTTTAACAATGTTTCATCATAATTTTAGCTCACTCGCAGCCCTCATTAAAAGCAAATAGTGAACATTATACTTCTATGTAGATATTTGACAGTTAATCAAAGATTATTTTCATCAAACAAGAAAATACAGGCAAGTTCAAAACTGTGCAATGCTTTTTTACCCAACTACGGCTAAACTAAGTTTTATTATATTACTAGATGAGCCTCGCGATGTTCCCCGCGGAATAACTTCACCCACAGGATTGGGTCGGGTCGAAATATTTTTTTTTATCTTACCCGTCCTCGAATCCTCAGGAGTAGACACAAAAAAATTTATTTAAAGGAGTTAAGTCACACACACACATGCACACAAGATTTATATACATACAAATATTGGTATTGTATATTATAATATGGTATTATTATCATTTTTTTTATACACATTCATTCCCAAAACCAATGATATATGTCCTTTAATTTCACTCCGTATCTTTGACTGCACCCCGGTCCTGATAAAATTGTTCATCTGTTAAGCTGATAAAATCAGAACTACCACAGGAGTGATAAGGAGAGCTTTTATCAATATATGTCCACTGCCTGTTATGGCGGAGTGTGGTTGAAAGCACAGAGCTTCCCACGCCCGGGGGCATATTCGAGCGCCTTCTTCTTTCTAATAGCAAACGTGCTCCATCCGCAACACCAGAGGCGTCACATGTGCGTTGCCGGGCTTAGAAGGATGGAGAGGGGGATGAGGGAGGGGTTAGGATATGGGCCTCCGGTACTCGATACTCACTTGGTGAAAAGCAGCACAGGCGCTTTTCACACCTGTTTTCTGTGAGGCCGTGGTATTATTCCGGTCGTGCCGGCCCCTTTCGTGTCGAAACGTAGCTCTTCCAAGATAAGAGTCCTCATATAGAGACGAACTGAACCCTCAAAAACTAAAACCGTTTTTACTGATATTGAGGACAGAGGGCCGTAGCACATCTGGATGCGGTGGACAACAAAAAGTGTCTAACGACTTTTTAACGAGAGATGTGACAGCTTCAAGTGATTCTCCGTTCCATAGTGTGGTGTTCGCTGTACGTGTGAGTTCTCGCTCGTCATTTAATTCATTTTTAACCCCCGATGCCAGATGAGAGGTGTTATAAGTTTGACGTCGATGTCTCTCTGTATGTGTGTGTGTGATATCTCAAACGGATGGACCGATTATGATGTCTTTTTGTTAATTAGAAAACCGATTTCCTTATGGTGGTTCTTTGTTTGGTAAATATCGAAGAGTTTCAACTTTTTCCAAAGTGATGTAAGGAATTTTTTTACTCGACCAAGAGCTTGTGTAGGGCTTTTTTTAATTTTTTTATTTTAGCTTGTGTCAGTATTTTCGTAAACAGATAAAAATAACAGATATTTTATTAAAAATAACCTATTTTCACTTTTTGCTATATCATATACAAAATAGGATTCTGTTGTGAAATAGACGAAAAATTAATCTCCACAATAAAACACCCACGGGAAATCTTCGTGGATTTGTCATAAGCTTCAAAAGTATAAAAGAGACTTTTCCATTATTTAGAAACGTTTATTAGATACTAGCTCTCACCCGCGGCTACGCTCGTCTTTAATAAAAACTTACTTCGTATACCTCCAAGAATATGTATGCAAAGTTTTATGATAATTGGTTAAGTAGTTGTCGCGTGAAAACCTAACAAAAAAGCTTACATTCTTATAAGCTCATTTATAGTAATAGATTAGGATGTTATGTGATAATAAATAAAATATAAAAACAAATAAAAGAAATATTTTAGGTCTATGCTTATGCTTAGTTTAAATATATATATATATATATATATATATATATATATATATATATGTTTATTAGAATCTCAATTTAAAAGTAACCGGGATTTCCTTAATATGGAAATCATAAATAATGCGAAGTAAAAGTTAATATTTTATGTTATTACCTAGACACATAATTAAATATATAAAGAAAAACGATTTTCTACAGGTATGTATAGTATCATAAATTAAATTCTGATATATAAAACGGTTGCCATGGTAGCTAAATAGTGCTGGTAGCGCCATCGTGGTAATTCGTGACAACTAACTTTTCACTTGGCTATTGTCTCAGTTCACCGTTGACATAACAGATGGCGCTCTTCCTAAAATTTAAAATTTATGTGTTGTGAATACAATATTTATATTAGTTGTCGAAACTTAGGTTTACGGAAGATTAATTCAAATTTTAAAAGTTGAAAACATTTGAATTAATATTATACATAATTGTGTTAAACAATAACATGCTATAACAGGTTTTGAATTTAATCTGCAAAATCCTGAAAGCGGAGTTAGAAAGGTTTCTGCTCGGGCATATTATTTCTTTATTAGTATGGTATGAATCGAAATTTTATTCGTATATTTTTTGTTTGCTTTAAGATACTGTCGATGATTACTTGCAAAAACCATCACATTTGTCATTACCTACAAACGTCTCCATTTTATACTAAAACAACAATTTTAAAATGCTTTTAATTAAAGTCACCAAGCAGTAATATAGCCTTTAAACGTTAGTATGAGTCCTTGAAACTGCACTTAATAAACTAGATGACACTCACTTCACTCTGAACTAGATTAAACTGGATATTATCAGACAGCATTCGTTTAACCCTCTTCTTATCTCACAGTTAAGGTATTAAAGGACGTAACCTAAGTATACTAATTTTATAAAGCTGAAGTTTGTACATTTGTTTGAAGCGCTAACCTTAGGAATTCCTGCATAGATTTTATTATATCCATCTCTCGGAGAAGAATCCTTCATGTGACATAGCTAGATAAAGTCGCGCGATTAGCTTATAAATACAAATCTTTTGTGCTTGTGCAGGTGTGTGACTAAACTCCCCATTAACGACTGAAGCGATTTTAATTAAATGTTTTGTGTCTATTCTTGAGGATGCGATTATGCTTTAAAGAAAAAATAAATAGAAATTGATTCCCGTCCCGCGGCGTGAACTGCGGGTGAAGTTATACAGCGGGTTAACACCGCTTAGCGTATCTAGTAGTACATAAAGACTTTGATTATCTATATACTTAGGATCTACACAACACACACTCTTTTTATTTGGTTTCATCCTCGTCTTCTTAGATGAAGCTCCCGCCAGCCATCTTGGAGACGTCTACATCCATAAGCCTACAGCCATGGACTGCGATAAGCTGAAAATCTTAATAACGATGAGAAAACACATGAGGAGAATAGATGCGTGTAGATATCTAATGGTAGCCTTTGATATTGCAAAATCTACTTATTACCTATTTTCTAATACATTAAGATTTTTTTAAAGACTATTCCCGCATTCGGAATGTACAAAGAACAGCCAGACTCAGATCAACAATTTGGGGATCACACAAAGTGTTATCCATGTGGGGTTTAAACCCGCAACACTCAGCGCAGTAGAAAGCGTCGTGGCGACGCGCAGTTATTGATAGAAATCTTTACTACTCTCTACTACTCTTCTTATAGTGAATTAGTTTTTTTATTTAAAATTAATCTCAAAATAAAACAGAACAATCATAATTGTACACAAAATAATTCTCCCCTAATCGTCTAATAGGTACGTAAATTTATGTTTTAAATCAATAACGAATAACGAGTTCGAGCGCCATTTGCAACCGAAGAAGTTACTTTAAACGATAAAGCTGTTATTAAAATGATTTAGCGCCCGTTTTTAGCTTAATTCTGTCGACTTTTAATTGCACGAATGCGCTGTATGATCGAGAGTAATCGAGACGAACATTATACAGAAGGAATGTAGAAAAGGTTTTGAAAACTTTTTTATCCACGGATCATCATTTGTCCTGGAAGGAAGAAAGAGAAGGAGGGCAGATCACAGCTTAACAGTAAAGGTGACCCCTGTTGGTCAGCATCCATCCCGTCATCTAAAATTTTCACCCTATTAGGGTAGAACAAAAATTTAACAGCGAAACGTCTTACAAACGATGAAATATGAAATACTTTTGAAACATAAATAAGTGCCGACCGTAAACTCTGAACAAACTCTAAAGTGGATTGTGGATTTCGTGGATTAAAATTTACAATCGACGTGAAAACTTTTACTGGGGATGAAATAAATCTTGAACGTTTTATTTATATTTTATTTATATATATGTATATATATATATATATAAATGTTGTGTTGATCGTTTTAAATACAGTGCAGCGTGAAGATAGAGTTAAATAAAAGTAGCCTTAATTATTCCTTATATCATCAGCTTTCCACTAGTGAAAGTCCTGTCAAAATCGGTCCAGATCCAGCCCTTCCAGAGAGTAGTCGGCCCAAACAGAGACTGAATTTTTTACAACCACAGAACAAATATATATTTCTCTGTCCTTAGGTGATAACTTAAAAGTTCTAAGGATTTTTTTTTACGAATCTATCTGTTATTAATTTTAAACTATAATCAGTGAAATAAAAAATGTATATATATATACTTTTAGAGACAGCAAATTTTCAGAGATTTTAAATAAGACGTAACTTTCACTGCAAATAGCTGGTCATTCATTATCGCATCAAAAACAACTCATTTCCATACAATTGAAGGCAGGCAGTTAGAGCCATATTTCATCAGAAACCCGAAGGAGATAAAGTTATTTGCGTTGATTAATTCTAAGCTGGAAATGTAAAAGAATGGTTTTTCCTATTCAATCAATTCACAATACTGCGCATCTGTGTCTCCTATAAATCTTTAAATCAGTTGCTAGAACGCTCTTAGTTTTAACGGTCTTAATGTAACCCAAGCAATTTAAAATGCACGCTTTATGTACCGTTTATTCGGTCATAAAGTATTATTATCGGAATATTGGAACGGTTTTAATTAAGACTTTAGAATTTTTTAACCGGATTATAAAGGGATTTAATTCGGTATTTTCTTCAAAATACCAATGAAACGGAATTTTATGAGGAATTTTATTTAAGGGCAAGAATGCGAACCATTTATATAAAACTAGAAATCGGTTTTTAGGTCAAAGTTAAGCCCTTATTCATTAAATTTTGAGTTATTTTATTTTACGGCTATTTCGCCGAAGTGACTCCACTCTACCTGATGGAAAGCATAAGCTGAACCCAAGAGCGGTGAACACCATACTCATTGCGAATGCAGACAATACTACAATGTGACACGGTGGCCTAAATAGCCTGTAGATTAAATAATTCACACAAAATATAGCTTTAGTTCTGCCCATTTAGTCTAATGATTAATGATCCCGACCTGCCGAGCCTGAGGTTACAGTTTCGATTCGCAACCCGAAAAAATATTCTGTGATGAACACGTCATCATTCATTCAGTGATGGTAGTATTTCATAATATAATATACTTATAATAACTATAATTGGAAAACTACTTTGTTTGCTAGTGAATTCTTTCCAAGATTTTTGTTCTGGGCTGCTGGGCAAAGGCTTTCTACAGCAACCTGTGCAATAATAATATTATTAATGTATTTTATGTGTTTGTTACAGTTGAAGCAGTAGAACAAAGCAGTCAAGATGGCGGCGTTCGTGGCTAAACAAATGGTTGGCAATAAGCTAAGCGCCGTGAAAGGTACGTATCTATAAACATTAGTACCGTTACATACAACAAAAAGCAGTTATTTTAATATTACAAACAGACACTCTTAATTAATTTAATCGTATGGATTATTTATTTGTATAGATTTACAGAAAAATATTTTACCTACAAATGTACCTAAAAATTTCAATGAGATAAAAACGTAAGACATAAGATAAAAGTCTGTCTGAAATGGGTCATCTGAGTCAGTGAAGGCTTTCTTAAGGGTATTGTTTTACACACAATTTTTTAAGGAGAAATCTTTTACATAATTAGCAGTATACTTTTAAAGCTGTTGATGAGGTGATAATGTTGATGAAGATTGAACATTATTCCCTACAAAATATGTTTGATATTTCAAGTAGTCTTAAGGAAATACATAGATGGATTTGTAGATCAGATATAGTGTGGTCCATTTAGGGTTCGAATCCAAAACACTCAAAGCACTTGGTGTCTATTAAAAATAATTATAAGTTCTGTTGTAATACTTTTCTAAAACTGAACATCCATTAAAAAGATAATAATTAAAGTTGGTGTTCGTAGTAAGTCGGAGTTGTCCTTCCTCCATCGGTAGTAGATAACGAAGGCCGAGCTGCGCTAGAACGTGACACGGTATTATTTGGCCAATATAAACTTGCTGTGTTGTGATCTGTTACAAGGAGGTGTCGAGTCTTTTGTCGAACTGTAGTTTTGTGTCGGTTTTTCCTATCTTTGGTTAAAAGTTGTGATTTATCGCCGGTAAAATACACTGTCGAATAAAAGGGTTTTTCAGCAAATTGTTATCATTGTTCGTGCCTTTTGATATTGCTTTCAAAGTGATTTTAGTTGTGTCTTTTGTTGCGTACATTTACAATAGTAACTAGCGGTTGTCTGCAGCTTTGCTCGTGTGATAATTTTTCAAACTTTTGCTTCAAGCTTCACTTCACCCTCTTGAGGATTGACCACAGTCATAACTGTACATAGGCCATAGACACAGGCTTTTCCTTACAAAGTAGGTTTGGAATCAATAATTTTACTATGATAAATTAGGGAAATGTATTCCCAGCTTTTAAAGAAAAACGATTTTAAACTGTTGTGTTATGAAGTAACTGAGCGCCTTAATATCATAGTAATTGGACAGGCATTGGTTTTAACTGTGCCTTGCAAAGCCTTTCAAAGAACCGTTAAATATTTGATTTCCCTGAGGCCTGTTTTTTACAACAACATAAATTTTTGAAGCGCTTACCGCCTCGCTTATTATACTAATGGTGATTAGTCCCCGTCTCACTCTATTTGTGAACGCTTTGGGTTTGTATTCAAAGAACTTTGAGGGAAAATAAGCATTTTTTTTTATTTCTATTGGTACAATGTTTTAAGGATACGTTTTTTCGTACTCTACGTACGTATTCATATAAAACGACTTGCTTTGACTGACTGATGCGTGCGTCAAAGCATATCGTAAGCCGCTGAGACTAATAATTTGGCAGCTAATGCTTTTTTGTTGGGTACATTTGTGATTAAAGAAATTTATTTTTCTCAAAAGAAATTAACAAGCAATTTCACTTAGTGAGGACATTTAACAAAACAAAGATTTACGTAGTAGTCAGCTTAATTATAGTACTTTTATTAATATTTATACCTATAGTATTAGGTGCCTAAACTGCTTAGTATGGAAGCACTAGTACATACCCACATTATCATGTCTTGAACCTTGACCAACTTTGTCCCAATAATAAAATTATATACAATTATGTTCCACAAACGACCAGGCCGGCTACGCACGGAATTCTTTGAAATTCTCCGATTAAGTCTACAACATGCATGTTTTACACATACATAAAAGTACCCACATCTTGAATCACTCTATCTATTGCCAGAAGTTGTACTAAAATCCGTTGAGATCAAAGATATAAGCGAACAGAGAGCACAAGCGACTCCATAATATACTATGTAAAAATGTTACATACTCTTATGAGTCTAAAAGGGATAAATAGTTATATGGAAGTAGTAGTGGACATTTTGGTTGTCATACTAGATGGGCTTAGACAACATTTGTGACGGGAGATATTTTTTTGTTTTTGCGAAAGACGGTCCCCATTTCATGTCATCCACATTTTTTATATTTTTTATCCTTAATTCCATCACGACGAAGACTTGAAGACTCGAAGACTTAGAATTGAAGACTTGAAATACTTGACAATTGCAGAAATAGCTGATCCGGCTGATTGCCATATCATCAAAAGAAGAAGAACATTTGTGACGACACACACTCACACACGTTTTTACCTTACATAAACTTATACTTGTTCACACTTAGCTTGTGCGGTAGAAAGACGGATAATTCTTTTAAATATATAAACACGTAATAAATGCAAGTTTCAGCTTAGAGTGGGGCTGGTTTCCACAACACAAGTTTAATCTGACTGTGGGTAACAGAACGTTCTTGTCCCTGCTTGGGTCGTGGATGTGGGACTCCGACAGGAGTAGCTAGACGTAGAACAGACAGACTTAAAGCCGACTCCCATCTAGTTTAGGAAACAAACAAGTAAATTCAAGTGTTTATTTTCGCTTTTCATCTTCCCGGGTTGATCCACTTTGCTTCTAGGCAATAGTCGCTCATTAAGGCTGTTGGTGAATTAAAGAGCTTTTTACCGATTGGTCGTTTCGTAGGTTTTCTATTTGGTCAATCTGTCTCCATCTGTTACGATAATTCAGTGAATAAATACTCAATTGAAACGAATTTTATCTGTAAATGTTTGTTGTAGTTCGAATTATACTCGTCGTTTATTTTGACCCACGGAGAATTTCACCTTTGAAGTACTACCAATACCTATAATGAAACGTATAAATTACTCCGAAATTTTATTATCGATTCAACCAAGTTGATAAATTTAGATTTGGGTTATCCATTCTAATCTTCTATAGGTTACTTTGAATATTTTAAATTTTAAAGTAATTCTGTCAGTCTTTAGGCACTGAATTTCGTCATGAAGATATTTTGAACATTGGGTAAGGACATAGACTTCAATTTACTACGTGTACCTGGATCACCGAACTTAAAAGAGAATCCAAGCTGGAGCAATTTAACGCCCCCGAAGTCCCATGCATAATACATTTCGTGAAAATCGGTTGAGCCATTTCCGAATATATAATATTGTACTGCTCGTTTGAAGGTATTAGATATTCATCACACACGCAGATGTACCCGCCGACAAAAGCTGGTTTATTACAAAAAACAAACATCGGTTTACACAATATGCTGTTTGGCGTTGTGATAATAAGGTTAGAATTATTTATATCTCAAAGATTACAAACCACTTCACATAAGAAATAAACAATCTTTCTCTGTCTTTCAAGATGTGAAATTTTAAATATTTTTTAAATGAACTTAAAGATTCTGAGTCCTTAATTTTCTTAGGTAATGTATTATAAATTTGTGCTCCTTCGTATTTAATATCTTTTTCTCCGTAATTTGTTCTGGGCTTTGGCAAAACAAGGTGATGGGCTCTTCTTGTAGTACGATTTTGTGTTTCTGATTTGTTGTGAATAATAACTGTGTGTGTACGTCACTACGTAAATTGGTAAATTATTTTGTATCCTGGTATATTTGTTGTGTCGGCGTTAAATAATTAAAATGGAAAAGAACTTTTACAATTTTATTTTGGGCATTTTGTAGTTTATCGAGATCCGTTTTAGTTGCAGATCCCCACATTTCAATGAGATACTCAAAGAGGGGTTTTACAAGCGAATTTAAATTGTATGACGAACTTTTAAAGGCATACATCTAACCATTTCTCGTAATGTTCTTGTAAGACTGGAAGTTTTTGCACTAACTTTTCTAATATGCGCCTCCCAGGTCAGTCGATTATCTAATATCAGTCCTAGGTATTTTTCACTGTTCACTTATCTCAGAATATCGCCATTAATTGTAAGAGGCTTATGGTTATGTATCTTCTTATTTTTAGCGCTGAAAATTATGTAGTCGCTCTTAGAAGCATTGATGGTAAGAAGATTACGCTTAAAATATTTTTCGAAAAGTGCAAGGTCTTCTTGTGCTTCTTGTATGATTGTTTCTAAAGTATGTCCAAAATAAAAAAGACAAGTGTCATCGGCATATAAAGTGATATGTCATTTCAGTCCCAGTTCATGAATGTTATTTATATAAATTAGAAATATTAATGGGCCACAAATCGAACCTTGGGGCACCCCGTAAGTAACCATTTTCGGTGTACTTATAGTGTTGCTGATTTTAGTTACTTGATATCTATTTTCCAGGTATGATTGAAACATTTTGAATGCATTGCCATCAACACCGATCGGTGACAACTTTTCCAATAGCAAGCTATGACTGACGGTGTTGAAAGCTTTTTTTAGGTCTATAAAAATTCCTAGGACAATGTGTTTATGATCAATATAAGTCCTAATCTTAGTAACCAAATCAGTACATGCCGAAAGTATATTTGATTTTGCTCTGAATCCGTATTGTCTCTCATATAAAAAATTATTGGAGTCAAGGTGTTCACCAAGGTGTGTAATTTTTTTTCAAAAAGCTTAGACAAAACAGGTAAAATGGATATAGTCCTATAATTTCCTGTATCTTATATATAAATTATAATAAATTTCGAAATACCGACAATTTGGTAC
This sequence comes from Hyphantria cunea, assembly GCA_003709505.1. Classification (NCBI taxonomy): domain Eukaryota; kingdom Metazoa; phylum Arthropoda; class Insecta; order Lepidoptera; family Erebidae; genus Hyphantria; species Hyphantria cunea. Next base: position 364,792 of record PKRV01000270.1, read on the forward strand.
GTCTGATAAGCAAAAAACGCAATCTCAATCTTCTAAATGGTACAAAGTTAAGCTCAGGCGCAATCAACATAATTTATTATACATACAGGTTTAAACAAAACCATCAGTTAGCGAGTCCAACTAGCACTTGGTCGGTTTATTAATTTAATTAGTATAAATTACTGTATTTGTTTTTTAAATCCATTGCTATAATAAATGGGCATAAAAAAAATTCATCCCAAATAAGGCCCGGGCCGTGTTACGAACACATGTGGTGTAAAAGCGTTCCAAGCCGTAAAGGAGGTACGAATATTGATGGATTTTATTGCAAAAACAATAGGCATTAAACTGTATACTTACGATTCCTATGCAGCTGGGTTACTTCAGTTCGCAACCAGATAAAAAACACAGCATTCATCAAGAAGCATATGAAAATTATGATTGTCTTTAACCCCGACGCAATCAGCGGGGTGTTACAAGATTGACGTCGATGTGTGTGTACTGTGCGTGTGTGTGTGTGTGTGTGTGTATGTCTGGCTTTGGCATCATAGCTTGCGGTTTGTGTTTTTTTTTTAATTTAAAAGCCAGTTTCCTTGCGGTGCTTATTTTGGTTTGCTAAATATCGGTCCACTATTGCGCTCATATTTTTTTTTAGACCAGAGCTGTTCAAAGTTCCACACCAAAAATATTTCATCAGAAATTTTACACAAAACAATAGTTTAACATAATTTTTTGAGAAAAATACTCCTGTTAGCTATTTCATGTGATAGTTATTCACTGATGCGGTTCATATTAAAAATTTAATCTCAGAAATAATTATTATATATACAGATTTGACCCCGTTACGAGTAAAATTTGAAAGAGACAAAAAAATTATGACTTTTTTAAAGTACCATATTATATTTTTTTAAATTTTGTTTTAGTCTTACCTTTAGTTCTACTATTAGCCTTTCAGAGGTGATCCTTTCTGGGGCACCTTGGATAATATTAATTAATCCGTTTCTGTCATGTGTAAATATAACATCGATGTCTAGGTACTTAATAATTTTATCTTTTTATTACAGGTGTGTTACAGGAACAAAAATATTTTTCAAAGTTAAAGGTGTCAAGCAAGTTAAAAACGTATAATCTGTAATTAGCATTGTCATCAACTACTGCCTGCTGTGGCCGTCACAGTTATTGCTATATATATGCAAGGAATTATGAAAACAAACATATATTACACGGCAATATTTATTCAATATTTATTTTGCAATGGCTTGATTACAATTTTTTAATTCAATATTTATATTGCAATGTCTTGGTCACACAATTATTTTTTTTGCAATATCTTGCAATGTCAATCACAACTAAAATTACACAAAAAATATACAATGATTCATTAAAGAAATTTTGCGAATGCAAAGTCCTTCCTATAGTTAATTCTTGCCGATAGTTACATTTTTCCGATAGTTGAATCTGCCGATATTTAAATTATGCCAATAGTTAAGTCTTGCTGTTATTTAAATCTTACCGATAATTAAATCTCGCTGATAGCAATAAAGAGAAAAGAGTATGAAATGTAAGACCTAAGAAATTACTTAAGATAACTGTAAAATATAAACGACTCAATCCAAGTTTCACATTTAGGAATTTTATAATTATTATTGTTATGATCATCTGCAATTTTCCAAGATATGAAGTTTTTAAATTTATAATGCTTTGAATGACATTCCAGAAGTTCTTCATTTCCATCAATTGTTTCTTCATTTCCATCTATTATTTCTTCTGTTGTCTCTTCTTTCATATCTCCTACCACCACATTCATCTCTTCCTTCATATCCTCTTTCATCTCTTCTTTTATACTTTCTTTCATATCTTTCATCTCTTCCTTGATCTCCCCCTTCATCTCTCCTTTTATATTTTCTTTCATATCCTCTTTCATCTCTTCCTTCGTCTCTTCTTTTATTTTGGTGCTGTCTTCGTTTGTTTGGACCTGTTTTTTTTTTATTTTGATGGGACGTTTAATGGCACTAATGCCATCTTGATCTTGCTTTGGATCGACAGCAGAATTCTCACTGTTGGGTGTTGGAGTGGCAAAAATGTCCAGGAAATTGAAATTATTAGCCATATTGATTTTCATTAGTATTTCATCTTTTAGTAGTTTCTTCATGATAAACATCATCATGTTATTTACAGACTCTTGAACGTTACATTTCTTAACAAAGTCGAGAAATTCTGCTAATAGCCATCTTAGTGACTTGGAATGATCTTGGCAATATTTTCTAATGGCGACACTGGCTTCTAATATTTTTGTTCGAGTTATTTCTTTGTCCACATGAAGGTTGTGGTAACCTTCGACATTAAACACACAACCACTAAATTTGCTGCTCGACAGCAGCTTCACCTTATTGGTTTTAGGTTGTTGGTAGAGGTTGGGAAAGTAGGTGTTGAGAAACACCGAAGTTGGCGCTTCTGATGTTGTCAGGTTGTATTCCAAAAGGCGACTTCTAACTCGTTCTTCCATTGGCATTTCTTCTTCCTAAAATAAAAAAAAAACATGCAATTACTAGCTTACATCCATATTAGGTCAATTAACTGTACCCTGTCACTCCATTCAAATGCATTGAAATTGTCTAAAAAAAACACATTTGCAAATAAATTATGAGAACAGTCTTGGAAGTTGATTATATATCAAATCCTTTAATATTTTGCTGCAAATATTGATGCAAAAAGCCCAAAAACGGTCTAAGTTGAGAGTGGGATTGGAGATTGAATGTACGCCACTTTGATCAATCAGCCCAGCAGTCCTAATGTCCATAGCACTCTTCTGTTGGTCATAGGCAGAGGCCTATGTAGTGGAGTGGTAATATTAAAATAGTAATATCGTATGGGTCTCGATAAATATATATTTATTTCTTAAACATACTTTATCTTCATTTTGTTTTTCTTTTTGTTGACGGATTGCTAAATTTTTTTGGATCTACTGATCCTACTGATTAAGGTTTTAGGATAGGGGTGAAAGTGCCTAAGGCACTAAATATACCGTTATGCAGTATTGGTTTGTGTTTAAAGAAAAGGATACAATTTTGAATTTTATTTTCGTAATGATAGAGAGCCTTGGGGGAGCCTATGCCTGTGGAAATCTTGCGGCCGAAATGATGATGATAAATAAATAATTAAAGAAATAAATAGTGGGTGTTTCGGTTTTCTCCTCCTTACCATAGCTTCCAATCGATGGAAGTATTCTGCGACTTGCTCGAACTCGTTGATTTTCCTACAGCGAAGCCATACGATGTAGGCTCTTCTCAGTGTCATGTCCGTGTAAGCGGGTACTGGGGGCTCCAGTAGAGAGTGTAGCTTATCATCGTCAGTGATTATGGTTATTAGTTCGTCCGTCATGGTCGTACTAGAGAGAGAAAAGTATATAGGTTTAGTCAAGTTCTAACTGTACTAAGATCGTAGTAGGTCAAAGACCTTTGTGTGATTAACACGATTATTTGCGTATGCCTGGAGGTAATTAACCTATAATATATAGGTATTTACAAATAGAAAAGTATATTAGTATTGTTTTCTAGCCTTAACTCCATCTCTGTTCTAGCAGCTAGCATAAGTGAATAGCGATCAAGAGGTCTCGGGTTCAATACCCGAGTCGGAGTGTTGTTGGGTTTTTCTTACAAAATTTTCGGAGTATGGAATATGGGAATGTTTCTCGTATGTTCCTCAGAGTGCACGTTAAGCCGTCGGTCCCCGATGTCATAAACACTCATGACAGTCGTTATTGGAAAGTCAGTGCCTTCAAATATACTGACAACTAGTTCAACCTTCAAATTCAGTTTACCCTCAGCGTTGTGGAGTTCCGATGCCAGTCGGTCCGTCTATAAACTGATATTAAGGTAAAACCGGTTGAGCTAGTATCAGACCCCAATTAATCTTGGGAATGATAAAGACTAGGAAGATGATGCTTTAGTCAATCTAGCTATCATAGTTCTCTCCCTGTTTAGTTTAAAACTAAATGGCACTGTGTGTTATATGGCCGAAACATTTAATATTATTAATATGTTTTTATCCGTGAATATTTATGTATGTTAATTAGCAGTTTGGTTGCCATACGGCTTTTAAATTTGACAAAATTTGAAGGTACCCTACTAAACAAGTCTTCCTGAAGTGCAAAATAAAACATTAATAAAGAAGAGTAGTGTAATGTTGGTAAAGATTTTCAATGGAAATCCCATAGAAATCAAAGAGCTACCAATAAATCACTTTCAGAAGGAATTGAGAGGCTAACCAATCAAAATTTTTTTCACGGAATTGGGGTCGAACGAATAGACGTATAGCCTGAAGGTAAGCGATTACCGCCACCCATGAACACCCGCAACACCAGGGGCGTCGCAAATGCGTTGCCGGCCTTCCAAGTTGTTATGTCTTAATGAGTTTATGACATAAAATAAGTAAAATAGTGTGATGACATAACATGGTCACATGAAATGAATATTGCATTACATGTATGACATGACTTAGTTCATAAGATTTTAAATTCAAACAATTTTTGCTATCAACATTGTTTTTGTTTGAAAAACAAGCTTAGTTTGAAGCTAATTAGCGCTTGTTTGTGTGTGAAATACATTTATTTATAGCTATATTTGTAATTACAAACTAAGCTTGTTTTAAGAAAGCTAGATTGACTGTCAGAATACTTAAAGGTATACTTTTAATTATTTTAACACCTAAATTTCGAAAGAATAGTGAATCAAACTCGAGATCTGAAGCACAGCAGTCGTATACGTACCACTCCGTCAGCGAGGTATTTACATACATGTATACGTATATTAACTTACCGCTTGTCCGATTCACAGTTTAAAGCCATTTTTTTCTTCACGTTCGTTCTGTTATACCGACAAGAGAATGAGCGGAGGGTTTCCTGCAACAAGAAATAATTTTGAGTTTCTGTTTTTCTATTTATAATGTTATATACGATTTTTTACTTTTAAGCGTATTTTTAAATCTTCTACATTACATTTACACCCAGTGACGTAATAATATCAGCATGTGGGTAATTGACAAAATGTATATGAAATATTAATTATACATTTTGATTAGTTAGTATGTAATTAGAATCTAATGAGAGTTAGTTTCCATGAAATGTTATAATTACGAAAGATAAGACAGTTGAAGTGATATTTTAATAACAAATGATATTAAAATGGTAAATGCGAATGTTTGTGAGGTTGTATGAATGTTTGTTACTCCTACACGCAAAAACTACTAGACGAATTTAGATGAAACTGTAGCTACATTACAATTAAACGTATTATTTTGTTAATATTTTTTGATTTTCTTTCTGCAACTTTTCGATGGTGCCATTTTTTAAATTAAAAAACGTCCCATATGTAATAAACCACCTTAATAAAAGGAGGAGTTTCTGCATTAATCATTATCTTGATTGTTTTTTACTTCACAACTCCGTTATTATTAACCAATGACCAATGACTGCCTCGGTGGCGCAGTGGTAGCGTACGCGACTGCTGTCCATGAAGTCTCGGGTTCAAATCCTGGGTCGGACCAAATGTATGTATGATCTGCAAATATTTGTTTCGGAGTTTGGCTGTTTTCTATGTATAATATGTATGTGTTTACTAAAAAAAAGTATTTATGTATTAATATCAGTTATCTAGTACCCATAATACAAGCTCTGCTTAGTTTGGGACTAGATGGCGTGTGTTAGATATCAGAAATATTTATTTATTGAATAAATATTTCTGGCATCTAACACAATAGCTAATTCGGATAATCCTTTGAATTGAATGAAAAAAACAAATGGGTCGGTATGACCGGAATGATACTACGGCCTTACAGAAAACCGGTGTGAAACAGCGCTTGCACTATATTTCATCGAGTGAGTGAGGATACCGGAGGTCCATGCCCCAATCCCTCCCTTCAGCCCATCCCCCAAAGACCGGTATCGTACTTGTGACACCTCTGTGTTGCGGACGGAGGTAATTGCTTACCATCAGACAAAACGAAAATAAGTATAATAAAGAATAATGAAAATATTTGGTTATCGTGTACCAATACTTTAAAAAGGTAAAGTTTGTGAGGTTGTATGGGCTAATCTCTGAATTTACTGAATTTACATTACCGCGTAATCACTGCAAGAACTAGTACATATATAAATTCTTTTAAGGAACAATTAATAAGTGGGTTGGAGGGTTGTTTGAAACGTTCGTGGTACACCTATTATCACTTTGAAATTAATAATATTTTAAAAAAATAAAGAAAAGAACAAAAAAATTACGTACCTTAGAGATGAAATTAATTTTTGTTTCGCGCAATAACTGTAATACAGTTTATATTGGATTAATTTGTTAAATTTAACAAATGGCGGCTGCGCGAAACGGCTAGCGTTGTCATCGAACTAATACGAGTCAGAAACGAGGAACTTCAGTATTTATGTGCCTACCCTCTTTAATGATATTTACTCTTTCTTAATGGGTCGTTTAGAAATCGATTACTTAAGTATGTCTCATTAGTTTGGTATGTATCTCTGTAAAGAACGCTATAAACCAAAAATGACAGATTGAATTTAAACTTTGCACGTCTATTAAGTTGGTCCACAACATGTAATTCACTGCTGACGTAAGCCACTCCGTCGTAGTTTTCTTTCATGGAATAGGGCGCAAACGACGCAGGCGTATCCACTGATAGTAAGCGATTACCTCCGTCCATGTACACCCAAAGGCTTTACAAGTTTACAAGGTTGGGGTAAGGGCCTCCGGTATCCGGAGGAGGAGATCGCCGGTCTCCTGCTGAGTATTGGGGAGGCGGTGGATGGGGATTCAGTTCCCCAAACCCCGTCTTCTCTGTAGGAAAGGGCGCAGGCGGGGGTGGCCATAATTAACAAGGTGGCCACCAAGTCCGTGAACCTTAAGGGCCCTCAAAGACTCCTTCTCCGCTGTGGCCGGAGTCGTGGATACGCTTATTGGTGGCGTGGCTCGCCTTCAGTCGGCCAACGACCGTCTGACGGGGCAGGTGCCTGAGCTCAACGCTCATTTCGCCCAATTTCGGGCGGAGCGTTCTGGGCGAAGGGCTCCAGCCCCGGCCACGGTCTCGGCACCAGCCCCGGCCCTGGCACCAGCCCCGTCCACGGCCCCTGCGCCAGCACTAGCACCGTCGCGGGCAACGGCCCCGGCACCGTCTACGTCGCAGGGTGGCCCTACTGGCTCCGGCATGACCGACGACCACCTGCGTCAGATCCTCGACGCATGCTGGCGTATGATAGACGGACGTATGGCCGGCCTGGAGGCAAGGCTGCCACCGTCTCCGGTTGTTCGCCCGCCGCTCGCGACACCGAGGCCGAAGGTCGCCTCGGCACCGACCCCTCTTCCCGTGGTGGGGGATCGCGTGTACTGCGCGGCGGCGACGTCGGTGCCAGCTCCTACCGCTGTCCCAAAGACGCAGCAGGGAACGAAGGGAGCCAAGGCTCCGTCCAAAGCGGCTGCGCCGAAGACGGGGCCCAAGCCTGTGGCAAAAGGACTGGAGCGGAGTTTCCTCCGCTCCTCACTCCTACACCTCTGCCAGGCCCCTCTGCACCCGTCCCCTCCATTTAGGGTTGGCAGGTGGTCGGGGGGTCCAAGAAGAGCAAGAAAGCCCAGAAGCGGGCCAGAAAGGCTGCCCCAAAGGCAGCGCAATCCGCAGTCCCCACCGGTGGCAAGTGCCACCCAAAAGAAGCTGCGAAAATTGCAGCCGCCAAAAACCGCGGCTGTGGTGGTCACCGTGTCACCGGAGGCGGCAAGCGGCAGACTGTCCTATGCGGCCGTCTTTAAGCCGCTCGCTGGAGATTTTGAAACGGCAGGGGTCCGCTAGCGCCTCGCCCAAACGGGAGCTCGAGTCCTCGAGTTCCCTGGGACCGAAGGAGCAAAGATGGCGGACACATTCGCCGAGATGCTTAGGGCGGTGTTTGCAGCCCAGAATGGTGTCAAGATCTCCAGGCCCACTAAGTGCGCGGAACTGCGCATCTCGGGCCTAGAGGAGCGTACCGTCGTGTACGAGGACCGAGAGGGCGCCTTAAGACAGCGACCCATGTCGTGCGGCGTTCCGCAGGGGTCTGCCCTAGGACCACTCCTGTGGAACGTGGTGTACAACTGGGTCCTTCGCGAGCGTCTCCCCCCCGGGCTGGGCGTAGTTTGCTACACCGATGACACGTTGGTCACAGCCCGGGGGGCGAACTTCCAGGAGGCGGCGTGCCTGGCCACCAGGGGTGTCTCTCTGGTGGTCGGGCGCATCGAGGTGCTGGAAGTGCGGGTGGGCCTGGACAAGACGGAGGCCCTGCTCTTCTATGGGTCCCGTCGCGGGCCGCCCCCCGGCGCCTCCATAGTGGTCAACTCGGTATTCGTACCGGTTCGGGCCCAGATTTTTCGAGCACTTCCGACAGCTTGCTCCCAAGCTGGTTGACACTGCCTCCGCGCTAGGGCGACTTTTGTCCAATCTGGGTGGAGCCAGTATCGCAACGAGAAGCCTCTTCACGCGTGTTATCCGGTCGATGGCGCTGTACGGCGCACCGGTGTGGGTGTCGGCTCTGACCGCCCAGAATAAGGCGCGCTTCTGGCGGCCTCAGAGGGTATTGGCGGTCAGAGCCATACACGGATACCGCACGGTGTCGATGGAGGCGGCGTGCGCCTTGGCCGGTACACCCCCGTGGGATTTGGAGGCGACTACTGCGACTGCAGTGATGACTCGGCCCAGCACACGCTGGCGGTGTGCCCCGCTTGGGCCCTCACTGCAGTTATCGGAAGAAATGTCTCGCTACCGGCCGTCATTCGCTCCATGGTCGCGGATGGGCGGAATTAGGCAACGTACGGCACACCCGTAACGTCGCCCCCTCGCGGCTGGCCTGTGAAGTGGATGGAGGGGAAAACCCGTCCCGACCATCCGCGGCTACACTCAGGGCAGTATGAGGCGCTGACAGGCACGCCTTCGCCGCCTGGTTCGCCGGCGATGGATCGGTCCGAGTGGAGGTCATCCTCTCGCGCCTTCTCCACCGCCTCCTTCCGCGAGATGACTTTCTCCCAGGTCGCGACCGCGGTTAAACTGCTCTCGCCACCGGCCATGGAGCGAACGACGGCCGGTAGCGAGACATTTCCTCCGATGTCTCGCTACCGGCTTCCGTCGACACCGTGCGGTATCCGCGTATGGCTCTGACCGCCAATAACCTCTGAGGCCGCCAGAGGCGCTTTATTCTGGACGGTCAGAGCCGACACCCACACCGGTGCGCCGTACAGCAATTTTTTTTGACGTGGTGGAATGCCTTTACGCACTTCGCTCCCCCCCTGCGGGGACAGGGGGTTTGCTTTGTGTGGGACTCCTGACTGACTCGCCAGACTACCCACTAAACCACCACGGTGTGTAATCACAAAAAGCGTTATCCCATGTGGGATAACGCTTTTTGTGATTCTTTGTGGTTTTTACCCACTACATTTGGAGTAATAGGAAGCGACGTGGCGATCTCTTTAGTCATTAGGCCATATGAGCTATTTGACGGAGCGAGATTTGACAGAACTTTTGCTGGAAGTTAGCTGATGATAGAAGTAACTCATGCTACTTTTCCTTAGACTAGTTTCACCCCGCGGCATTATCCGCGGGTGTTGTTGTACCGCGGGCAACACTGACTCACTAAGCGAGAAATATATACATTTTTTATTTTTACGAATATTGAGTAAATATTTAGGCGTCATTAGGGACAATAATTCTGCTCAAGATATTGTGATTTTATAATAATTATATTATAATTATAAGGTAAATTAGTAATCACTGTCATTAGCCAGATGATGTGTTTGTTTGTTTTGCAGTAATTAACGACATTTTATTTAAAACGTGTGTGACCGGTTGAATGTAATTTTAACTCTGGAATATTACCAGATGAATTGATTTCTAGGTTGTTGTTTTAATGTTATTATTCGGCTATCTAAAAGATTCAGACTTGGCTTTAGATTTCTATAGGAGACCTAGAGTTTGCCGAGAATATATAGATATCAGACCTCCAAATACAGCACTGCTTTCTTGTTAATATACCCTTTTATTTGGGAAGATTTCGTGTGAGAGTCACGCTTCAGTACGAATGTGAAACAACACTTGCGCTGTGTTTAACCGAATGAGTGAGGAATCCGGAGGCCCCTATCCCAAGCCCTCCCGCCATCCGCCAAAGGTCAGCAACGCACCATGACCCCTCTAGTATTGCGAGTGTTCATGAGCGGCGGCAATTGCTTACCATCAGGCGACACGTTTGCTTCCTATCCCATAAAAAAATCGAGCCCGTCCCTTCATGGCGAAGCGTGGCTCTCCCACGTACTAAATAGTAGCTATTAATCTATGGGAATAAAAAAGGCTAGAAAAATGATAACAGTTAAGCATTTGTAGGGACATCTCATAGCTGTTTTCTTCTCCGTTGGTATTTCATATAATTAGAATACCTTATATATATTTGCTTTCGATGCTTCTGATCGCGCGCGGGTAGCAGGGACTTGGTATTTAATACCTCACGGTGGGAATTCGGAACTAAATATGAATTCAGATATTTAATTTAAAGAATATGTTGTTGTGTATTATGTGGGTAAGTGATGTAAAAATGTAATTATGTACTTGATAATACTTTACAATAAAACGGAACAGAATAAACTTTAATATAGACCAGTTCACCGAGTTTACATAGAAGGAGAAACATATCAATTGAATGAAGACGTACAAACGGGGACTTAATCGCCAAAAGGTAATTTCAGAGGCAACCTTAGGATGGAAAATACAAATTCATGGCCAGTGTTGCCAGAAAAGGAAAAGAATTTAAACGAATCAGACAAAAGTAAATATTAAAAGAAATATTGCTTAAGAAACACATTATTAATCCTACAATACTTACAAATTGAAATGACATCTACAACATTAATATTAATGATTACTGTTTATTTGACATAATATTATGAATTACATGACATTAGGGCATAATTTAACTTAAAAACATCCAACGGCAAGACTTACGTAGCCACAACGTATTCTTGCCAGTCCCCAACCCGCACTTGGCCAGCGTGGGGACGTATGGCCTTAACCCTCTCCTGAGAGGAGACCCGAGCCCAGCAGTGGGACATTATGGGTTGTTGTTGTTTTTTTTTAATACCTTGTAATAATATATGGATGGTTACAGTAGCATAATGCATTAGTACACCCTCGAGGGGGCGACGTTACGTGTGTGCCGTACGTCGCCTGAATTGAGAGTGTATAACATCTAGACGGTGCCCGCTTCAGTGCGGGCAGGCGCTGGGAGGGGTCCGGATGGCGTAATAAAACGGTTCCCGGATCTCTCCCGTCACAGGCGCAGAGTGGCACACCGTGGTGGTTTAGTGGGTAGTCCCACACGAAGCGAACCCCCGTCCCTTGGGGGGTAGCGAAGTGCCTAAAGGCATTCAATCACGTAAAAAAAAAAAGCATAATGCATTAGTACGGTAGATATCCCGAAAGTGACAATATACGTTTAATTATAAAGACTAAATCTTTGTTTTTTTGTAATACGTAATATAATTAACACTAAAAAGGTACGTTATTAAAAAAATAAAGTAATAGTAATGTCTCACTGTTTACACCATTATATGACTATGAATTTATCTACAAATAATTTACCCACATTTCCAGACTATTAGAAATGTGAACTCCTGGCAACATTCTTCCCGAACGTTTTTTATGAAATTGACATTATTATTAGTAAAATTATGTTACAATAACAGAAAAAATATAATTTTGTGTGTACTTACGTGTAATATGTTATTCCTTAAGATTTTTGTGAACTTTTGGTGTATTTTTACAACCATTTAATTGCACAAGACGAAAGTTTGTAGATTAACTTACTGTACGAAAAATTATACGATACTGACCAAAAGTAGCGTAGTTTTGAGCATGTGTGTGGGGGCGTTAGCGCGTGTATTTACTTGTAGCTGAGTTTTTTGCATCAACAAGAACAAAGGCCGTGCGTTATCTACCTTTTTTATTTGATCTGAGTGGTCAGTACGGTACATTCGTATTGTCGTCGACGTCGCTTGTATTTTAATCATGATAAAAATAACAAATGTTACAGTAGTGTTTATATATTTAGTAAGATATTTAAATTCTAGTAGATTAGTGCAAAGACTAGGATTTGCAGAGAAAACTTTTCTCCTTATCAGGAAACAAATAAGACCAGTTATTATGTTGACTAGGGCTCTTTACTCTAAATAGTAAAAAACAACAAAGAGGTGTACCAGTCTGTAAATATTAAAAGATAAATAAAAAAACTGAATGTCAAATGAAGTTATTGATAATAGCGCCATCTATTAGTGAAATAGCTAACTAATATTGCATAAGAACACTAATCGACAAGCAATACGAAGCGCTAAATGATTAAAAAAATGTATCTTAAAAATATATATATTTAACTTTTATGATATCAAATTATTAAAAGCAAGTTAGAATGAGAGCTATATATTTTTACAACTTACAAAAGGAAAAAAATCCTCGTTTTTGTAAAAGTTTTATTCGATATGGGATACGGCTATATCGGCTCCTATTGATCGTACGACGAAATTATATGTAGCCTTCTTCGGAGAATGCACTAGCTAATCTACTAAGCTATTTTTTACCTACTTCAAAGTGGAGGTTCTATATACCACTACATGTATTTTTTTGATTGCATTATTGACCGAGTGGCAAGCGCTCGCCACACATATTTCTACTGCGTTAATTGTTGTGGCTTCAAATCCCATAGGGGATAACACTTAGTGTGATAAATAAATTGTCGTAACGAGTCTGGGTGTTCTTTGTTTTCGTTTTATATGTGTTTTTAAAGTCGAAGTAAAAGAAGTTTTGTGACTTCAGCATGTAGGTAACGCAGTGACTTTAACCCTAGTGAACTCCTAAGATTTTCTCCCACCAAAAACTACTCAATGCGGCTAAAGAAGATTTCACTTCAAAAAATTCACGATCGCATACCTCATAAACGTAGTTAAAAACTGTTGAAACGGAACGCACCAATTGTTCTGTCAATGTCATTTGCAGTCTAGTTATATTTGTCTCGTCTAGAAAATCCCAACTATCGATAGTTTCGCTATCGATAGACGACCTCGAATACTAGTTACAATAGCGATAGTGCTATCGATACTATCGATACCACAAATTGACTAATACAATTGATTGGTAATAATAGTATCAAAAGGATCGATACTATTACCTGATAGCATTATTAATAGTACCGATAGTTTTGATTTTTTAAACTAATACTATCGATGCTATAGATTGTATCGTTGAATAGCTATGTAAATGCTTATTAAAAGGCAATGCTATCGAGGCTTATTTTACTATGAATATTGTGAACTATCGATATTATCAATACTATCGATAGTATTACTCCTAAACATATGCTTGTCTTCAATAGTATCGATACTGTCGATAGTATCAATACTTTCTTAGCTAATAAATTCGATACGTTCGATTATTATTTTTTTTGTACGTCAATATTATTGGCCAGTATCGCTGTATCTATACGATACTATCGAAAACATCGATACTTTCAATAGTCTATCGATACTATTGATATGACGTCAACAATCGATAGTTTAGCGATAGTCGTCATTTCGCAATTTAAGTTTGAGGAGTCAAGATGGTTCGATGGTTTTATTTAACAGTCCTCGAAAATAATTGCTTGAAACATTCGTTTTTATCTAAGATATAAAACAGTATTTATAATTCTATATATATTTCATTAATGGACATAAATAGCACAAAAATATTTTGTATATTGTGAACTGTGATCTTTCATCACAATAAAATTAACAAGAAAGCGAAAGACATGTAGCTAACGTCCATCACAAATTAAGTTAGTGAAAAATGTTACGAGAATGTCAATTTTGACCAGAATAACTGCGTAAACTCATTGGGAAGCTCAGACCGACCAGTCAAACGCGTCTTACTTCTACAGGCAATGTGATTAGCGTAGGTCATAGTTCAGTTGAGCGGATAGTCGCAGCCCGCCTCGTCCACCACATGTGCGAGGTTGGGCCGGACCTGGCCGAGTGCCAGTTCGGGTTTCGACATGGGCGCTCCACTATTACGGCGATTTCGCGAGTGAGAGATCTGGCGGAGGAAGCGGTGTCCCGGGGTGGAGTGATGTTGGCGGTGTCCTTGGGCATCTCCAACGCCTTCAACACTCTGCCCTGGAGTTGTATTCGAGAGGCACTGCGCTACCATCGGGTACGTCCCTACCTCCGCTGCATCGTTAGGGCTTATCTGACGGACAGGTGTGTTACCTATCTGGGACGTGCTGGCAGACACCAACGCCCCTTGTGGTGTGGTTTTCCACAGGGCTCGGTCTTGAGCCCGCTCCTGTGGAACATCGGCTACGACTAGGTGCTGAGGGGCGAGCTCCAACCGGGTGTGAACCTGACGTGATACGCTGACGACACGCTGGTCACTGCCCGAGGAAGCTCATACAGGGAGGCAGCGTTGCTAGCGACGGCGGCGGTCTCAAAGGTGATGAGCCGCACACGGCGCCTCGGCCTGGAGGTGGCCCTCAACAAGTCGGAGGCCATAGCTTTTCATGGCCCCCGACGGGCGCCGCCACCGATTTTGCACGTGGTGATTGGGGGGGTTCGTATCACTGTCGAGCCCACCCAAAAATATTTGGGACTGGTGCTCGATAGCCGGTGGGATTTCGGCCCCCACTTCCGGCAGCTAGCACCCAAGTTGTTGGGCGCGGGCGGGGCGCTATCAATGCTGCTTCCCAAAGGGTTGGACCCAAAAGCCGCCTCCAGGCGGTTGTATGAGGGGATCGTGCGGTCGATGGCCCTGTATGGGGCCCCGATTTGGGCGGCTGACCTGACGGCCAGTTCAATTACCGTTTTGCGGAAGCCGTAGAGGGTGATGGCCGTCAGAGTCGTTAGGGGTTATCGCACGATCTTCTATGAGGCGGCTTGTGTGCTGGCCGGATCGCGGCCCTGAGACCTGGAGGCAAAAGTCCTCACGTCGTTACATTGGTGGCGTGAGCTCGAGCTGCGTCGTTCACAGCTACGCGAGGTCCTGGTGGCGGAATGGCGGGACAGGCTTTCAAGCCCTTCCGCCGGCCTAGTCACTGTCGAGGCCATTCGGCCAGTGCTCGACCTGTGGCTCGGGAGAAGGCACGGCTCCCTCTCGTTCCGTCTGACGCAGATCCTCTCGGGGCATTGCTGCTTCGGGAGGTTCCTGTGTCGCATAGGCAGGGAGCCGGACGCTCACTGCATCGACTGTTAGGAGGATACGGCCGTAGTTCGTTCTATGGTCGACGGCAAGGAGTCCTGGGACGCGGTGGTGTCCTTCTGCGAAACCGTCATCTCGCAGAAGGAGGCTGCGGAAAGGGAGAGGGAGATACTGACCTCTCTCTTAGTCCGCAGAAGGCGCACCGGGCGTCGGAGGAGGGCATACGCTGACCTCCACCGGCCTCCCTAACTGGGTCCAGGGGCGGTGGACTTGGGGATGTCCGTCGCCCCCAACCAACCGGACCCGAGGTGGCGGCGCTTAGTGTTCCTGTGCGCCCCTCTTTGAAGTTTCGAGGGGAGTCAAATACCTCCCTCCTCTCACTGACGAGATGTGGTCCGCAGCAGCGGGCCGGCACCAGGCGGGGATTGGGGATTGGATTGAACATTATTTATTGAAATTATAATTAATTTATAGAAAGTTTTGTTCAGAAAACACTACTTTAAATTTAAATAAAGCTAGTAATAATGGAATTACTGTACTTATGAGAGTTAAATAAACACAACCGCAACTAGTCCCATACTTATAAAGCGCTAAATTCTATACTTTCAGTTTTTGTATTAACGCCTCGATTTCATCACTGGGTGGGAGCAGCACTGAGATGCAAAAGTGCTGCTCAATACTGAAAGTTCATCAGTATAAAATAATTACCAACTACTTCAAATTTTATATTAAATATTCACTCGGCTTCAGTTATTGATATCGATAATCTCGTCACGTAATTCCCGTTCTAATTCCTAACATTCCCAGCGTTTCTCGGCGAGATCCTTCCGATATTTGTCGTCGGCAACGCATATTAACGCATTCTTTCACAAGACAATGCTATATGAGATATCGATTTGCACTTTAATGGAACTTAATGGTTGTATAATGGGAGGTGTTCGGAAATGGCGGTGGTCACTAGACATTCTAGTTCTGCTAGAATTTGTAAAGACAGCACTATTACCCGTATATGTATCTCTCAGTTCAATACACAGTAATATTTTAAGCAAGTCTTTGATAGCTAGTCCTAAGGCTGATAAAATATGAAGGAAAAGTGGATTCAGAGTGCGAACGAGTTGTTAAATAAATTGCGGTACACGGTGCCGTTCTCGAAGTTGTTCAAAAATATGTATACCTTGAGCGGACTTTGCAGTTAGGTCGAAACAACTTTGAGGATGAGGTGAACAGAAGAATCCAGCTAGGTTGGGCAGCATTTGGGAAGCTTCGTCGGGTCTTCTCATCGTCGATCCCACAGTGCTTAAAGGCGAAAGTCTTCAATGCGTGCGTCCTACCTGTAATGACATACGGAGTGACATAAGTTCAAAGTCGCTCAGCGTGCTATGGAGAGGGCTATGCTCGGTGTTCCTCTAAGGGATCGCATAAGAAACAAGGTGATCTGACAAAGAACCAGGGTCATCGACGTAGCCCACAGGATTAGCATGCTGAAGCGGCAATGGGCTGGCCACATCTGCCGAAGAACCGATAACCATTGGGGTAAACGAGTTCTTGAGAGGAGACAGCGTCTCGGCAAAATTAGTGTAGGACGTCCACAGGCCAAGTGGAGCGATGATTTGCGCAAGAGGGCTGGCAAGAGCTGGATGCGAGAAGCTATAGATCGAACTAAGTGGCGCGAAATTGGAGAGGCCTATGTCTAGCAGTGGACTGCGATAGGCTTCTGATAATGATGAATGAACGCGGGGGGCGAGGTAGGTGTGCCTGGGCGATATCATTTTACGTATTTCTTACGATATACAGAGCAATAAATAACTGAGGGAGCAAACATTGTCTTGTTTTTTTTTGGGTTATTCATCAAGATTTATAAAAACTCATAGAACAAATGTTGTTGGGGTTGATGTAGTGAAGATGCCTGCAAGAGGTGTTGCGTTAATTTCAACTAACTTAATGAGAGTACATAGCATACATGGCATAACTTTAATTGGGCTTGGGGCTAGAGTAATAATGGTCGTATCCGATCCCCTTTTAGCGAATTCATCTACAGCGTCGTTACCCATTGAGTTACTATGCCCTTTTATCCATTGCTGGGTAATTTTGTTTGTAGTTGCAATGGACTGGAGGTTGTCAGTTGATGAGGGCAGAGGTCATCTTATTGTTTTGCAGAGATTGAAGCACGGATGCACTGTTAGAGACAATTTTGATGTTTAGTATAATTTGTCTTGAGTAGTTGATATCTTGATATTTAAGTTGTTCAAGTTGTTGTTGGTTGACATACGCGGCAGTTAAGGCATCTGCGTTTCAGCGGTCCTTGCAGTCCTTGTTTTGTTTGGTGTTTTTGTGTTTCTGTGTCTGTGCCTGCTGTTGACCTACTGCGGTCCACTGTATTGTAGACGTTTTGTCGGTCCGCAGTAATTGCGTCTGCAAAGCTAGATAAATCCAGGTTTCAGCCTGATTTTGTGCACAAAGTGCCCTTCCCACCCTCTAGTATACGCGGGGCAGAACCAGCTGGGTCCGGTGAAGGATTCTCCACTAGGAGTACCCTCGTAGGGTAAATTTCAATTTATTTGTGCCGATATTTTAGGTAGTTGGGCAGAAGATGTTAACTCGCAGCTTGCTTGCCCTTGCAAGTGTGGTACACCTTTTTGGGGGTATTAAGTGCCCCAGGGCTGTGTCAGCCTAGGGTGTGGTTTGATTCGCCACGGTTCAGCTAGGATGGGGAGTTGGACTTAGACAGGAATCAGTCTTTGGTATAAAACCTATTTAAAAATTATCTGAAAGACATTATCTTCACGGATAACCACGCTTAGTCATGGATGGGCCAGCCCGACCGGACTGATACCACGGCCTCACAAAAAACTGGTGTGAAACAGCGCTTTGTGTTTCATCGAGTGAGTGAGGATACCGGAGGCCCATACCCCAATCCCTATCCCATCCTAAAGGCTGGCAACGCATTTGTGATGCCTCTGGTGGTGCGGGTGTCCATGGGCGGCGCTAATCGCTTACCATCAGGCGATACGTTTGCTCGTTTGTCCCCCTATTCCATAAAAAACACCTCTATTATTAGGTTTTAATTACAAAATACCGATACCAAGATTCCATAAAAATGCCTGACACCTCACCCTTTAATTTGGTCCCGATATCGTCCCGCGTCTAGAGAGTGCGTACCGCGTGCGAGTCTGCACGTTGTACCGAAAAATATTCGGTATCATTATAGATATTCGTTTAACTAGGCACTAGATAGATAAAAAAATACTCGTATTTGAAGTCTGTAAGTACTAAGTGTAAATATAATGAAATTATTTATTCTGCTATAAGATCACATGAACACTTTTGCAAATTTAACTGTTTTTTTAAACAGATGAGTTCAGCATTTTCTAACTAGACTAGTCCTGAAAATGACGAAACAAACTCAGGAATAATCGTTTATAAGTAAATATCTATGCATAAGAAGAAAGTAATTTGTACACGTGTCACGCGTAGCTAGATGAAATTCATAGTTGCACTATTTACTCTATACGTAATCTAATATGCTAGGAAAAAATATAATTGATACTTTTCTACGTTTTAACAAGTTTAAAATAGATAATGAGTTCGTAGTGAAACTTATTAATAGGAGCTCTCGTCACAATACTTTTTATATCCTTGTAAAGAAACAATTTCGAGTCATGGAATAAAATGAAATGTATAACAACTAATGAGTCTGGTTACTTGTATAAGTAAATAATTGGCAATAACAAAAAATAAGAAAGACAATGACTCTAAAAACATAAATACCTACTACATAACCAACAAACTTTGTCTGCATCTCTTATTAAAAAATGTTCGGCTCCTATTGACCTAAACATGATGTTACGATCTTGCCTCAGACACGCCAGCAAAACACATTAATAAAATAAAAACGTGAAAATCGGTTTTTTGTGCCGCAATTCATCGTGAGAATCGTTCACGAGAATTATATACATGTAATTGATATATTAAACGGGCGGCTACGTAGTGGGGAGAGCGCCACGAGCGATGCACACCAGTTAGCGGTATCAGCTATGTTGTTTATTGTGTTAATGATTTTTGCTTTTGTAAATTTCCTGATTTTTCCGAGTTTTCTTAATTATTGGCTAAACATTGGCTTCGCAAACGCGGCCTTTGTCTTATATATTTAATTTCTATCTGAATAATTTATTTATTAAAGTTTCGATTACATGCAAGTGGCAACGTTATCACTAACGAGTAAAACTACTGCTACTAGCAGACCCCATATTTGATGGAGACCTTATTGGTATATAAAAAGTAAACACAGTCGTCGTTAAGTTAAAATAAATAATTGTCTATAGAAATGAAACTAAAGCTGTGAAATACGAGCTTGTAGTGAAAGCTTAAACGGACTACCCGTGAATACAATTGAAACAAGTTCATCAAAACGTATGTTAGGCTACCTTGATATGATACATATGTGCACTTTACTGCCCGTAATATATTTTTATATTTTTGTTCAAATGCTTTTTTGTTGAACATACTCTTAATAGAAATTTTACAAAAAGAAATAGAAAAGATGTGTAAATTTACAAAGAAATATACATTTTAGATCCGTACGATATAAAAATTTATATGTGGACGATCCTTAGGTCATAAACAGGGCTTATTCGGATACAGGCGGATATAACTCACGGTTTGTGAGCGGATAATGTCGGATACTGAGCGGATACGATTGGATATCTCAGATACGCAGTCTGTGCATGGCCGAGGAGATTTGTAAGGCAATCGCTGTCGTTCAAATAGGTGTTCGTCTTTTTTCTGTACCTTGGAAATTACGTTCTTTTGATATACTGTGACGTAATAACACGAGAGTTTTATAGGATTATTTACTTACCTACTTCAATATTTTCACTTCGAGTAGTTTTTCTAGATCTTAGAGAGAGCTATTTTATATTATTTAGAGTTAGCATTTAAGAACCTATCCGGTACACTACAATACAATTTATTGAATGCAAAATGAATCTATACTTTAATGAAATGATGAATGATTAGAATTAACAGACATAGTTATTTTCGCATTAATAAGTATGGATAAGTCTGGATACGTCACAGACACAGAAAAGTTACAGTAGAGATTAACAAACAAATCAACATTACCTATTAAGATGTACATCTTAATAGGTAATGTTTTACTCGACCCCAACACTAATCTGCACCGTGGGCTCCCAACCAAACATATTTATTATACAGTCTATAACTCTGCACTAGAGTTTCTGCACTTCACAATTGCCATTACAGCAGGCAGAAATGATTTCAGGTTCTTTGAAGCAGAGCGTGAATATCTCACTAGGCTGCAATAGTATGGTGACCTCCACTATTTGATTCGGCTCAAGTTTTCCATCGGGCACTTTGGCAAGCCTAAATATATTATATGACGTATGACAACATGGAGAAGCTACGTCGTAAATATAAGTTGATGAGAATGAGTTAAAGCGTTGGACAAATTTGGTGAGGCAAGCAGGTGTGGGTGCTCTGAAAAGGCCACCTTTGGTCCAGACGATTTTGGATCCATGTAATACCACAGATAAGTGGTTCGCGGGCACTCACAAATTACCTTTTTTAATACAGTTTATCTGATACAATCTAATCTTTTTAAGCATTTTTCTTAACAGGGCGAGGTATGCTTTAATTAAATCACATGTGTATTGGCAGCTCCAACAGGATATGCAGCAGATAAGCTGCCATTTTAAGTGTCATTAAAAAGGTGGCGTCATTAAAAAACTTGTATCTCAGTTTTCTTATTACTTTGTTAAAAAATATTGAATATAATGTGTTCTTGGATGTTAAGTATCAGCTCTGTTCTGACATACCGAAGAATTTTGATTTCAAGAGCTCCGTCAATATAACTGCTAGCGCTTGTAAGTAGAGGATGGATTTTAGCACGTCTGGCAGAGGCAGCACTATCATGGAAGCATTTGCAAAAACACTTTTTTTTAAATTAAGCGCATAGTTGTTTGTTAATGAAATGAATGAAAAAAAAAGACATTTTGGCAACAATAAATAAAAAACGATCAATATACGATACCATAAATGGACCCGTAAATTGACAGGAATGAGACGATAGTGTCAAGGGCCAATTTTGCGTTAGCAGCAGCTGCACGCACCTGTGGATGGTCTATACCGCGTATAATGATTAGCGTTCGTAATTCATCACTTAGCTCCTGAACTATTCTCAAACGCAATAAGGTGCGTCGAGCGTATTCCGAGTAAGTTGAATACTTGTGTGGCGTAGCGTTCATAGCTTCGAACAAAATATTAGCGTAGTCTAATTTACTCGGGCAACGGGGTTTGAACTCAAGTACAAAATTTGACCATGTCCTATCGTTTGTCACCCATTCTCCTAACCATACCTTAGCGTCACCCTTGAGGCAGTTAGCCACACGTGACAGACATTCGTTGTCACTTCACCCGTTAACCTCTCTATCGAGATCCACTTCGTCACACCATGCTGATGCATGATGGGTCAAAGTTCGACAAGTTATAGCTTTGTGACCTTGATGGTTGCATCGTTCTTATTGCTTGCATCAAAGCATGAGCAAGAGTGGATGCCCCAGAGCCGGGGACACTAGATTCCCTAGACTGCTGTCGCTTTGACGTATTAAGCACTATTGGTTCCTAGCTTTTGGCATAACTTCACTATTCCTGTGGGTAGAACTCAATTGAACCAGGCGAAATGGTATGTGTGCGCTTCCTATTGCCAATATTGTTACGTGAATGATCGTTACTACGCGAATTGTGCCTATCCCTAGCACGCGATCGGTCCTTTCGGGACTGCGAGAATCACGCCTATCTCGATTACGTAAGCCATCTCGCGAATTACGACTACTCCTACTTGAATCGCGATACAATCTACCACTACTGTGATCATTTGACCTACAACATCGACGTCTTTTGCCATTGCGTGACTTATCCCGAGAATGTAACCGTTTTTCACGATTACGCGAGCGTTCGCACCCTATTATCACAGAGACAAATCAGATACACAAATTAAACAATCAAAATATTTAAATAAAAAAAACGTGATTAATTGGGTAGTTAAAAAATTTTTTTTTTCCGGTTACAACAATATTTAACTACGAAACTTACTCTAAGTGGGCTTAAAAAGTCCTTTATCCCACTTCTGATGTAAGATTCAGAAGTGGAATACCTTTAAAAAAAAACAAATTCACAACAAAGAAACCATTTTCATTACATAATTCTAATTGACGCAACAATCAAAAAAATTACTTACAGGTCACAATTTAAAATGCATTGAACAAAATGTTGCACAAAATTTTTAAACATTTAATCACTTTAACAAATAATTTACCTCAAATGGCTTACGTAACTTCCGACTAGCTAATGATTGGCACGTCCTTCTAGTCCGAGAGTAGAGAATGTGCGGGTAAAAGACGATTCTCATTACTATATATATATATATATAAAGTAATGTGTTGTGTGCTAAAATGTCTCAAAATATCTGAACATTTTTTTTTATAGTAATATTTTCAGGCCTCTGATGTTGTCACTCCACTTTTAGCACTATCAAATGTTTCGTTCGAAGTTTGAGTCCCTGAAATTACTAAATTCGAGAGAGGTAACTTGTAGATGTCATCCACATTTATGTTAGACAAGATTGGATTAATATTTCTGATTTTACTTAGCATTATATTTTATTTTACTTAGATAAAAGTTTTACACGCTCTCATCGCGCCATGAGGTAACTTGTCAAAAGAAGTGCGTAATACCTTCGTTTTCTAATTTTACTCATATCGGCACGTAGATATTATCAAAGGCTTTTGCCAGATCTAAGAATATATCGATACGGTTCTCAGATTTATCAAGGTTCGATACCAGAAAAGACGTCAACTTTGTTATTGCATCATGAGTCGATGTGGATCGATTTTAATGAAGGTCAAACTGATTTACCGAGATTTTTTTGTTTCAAGGTATTTAGTTAGTATTTTGTTTTTTATGCACTCTAGAAGTTTTGAAAAGACTCCTAATAAATAAAGTGGATGGTAGTTTTCTGGAGGGTATACATCACCGGCTTTAAATTTTGAACAATCCTCAGCTGTTTCATTTGTCACTTAATAAGGACTGAACGGTTTTTTACGAAGTTTATTTCTTTGCATTTCACTAAATGAAAACATGTGCAAAAATCGTACACTTTGTACTGTAGTAAACCTTAAATGAATATCAGAGATGTCACTTATAACGCTAGTGAAAGTAGCTGCGGTCCGCGCTCTCCTTGCCGCAGCTCGCAGGCCTATCAAAGTTGCAGAAGAAGAAGCCACCGACGTTGTCTACGTTTGGAATCGGTCCTCTTCTGATCCCGTAAAGCTATCTCTTTCTGGGGCATTTCGGCTTCACTAAAAGAGATCACTGCACTCACCAGCATGGCAGCAATGATTACTGGCGGGTACAGGTCTCGTCCGATTTAGTCCACTAGGACTTCGCGTTCCGACAGTCGCGGGCAGTCCTACAGCGTACGCAGGGTGGATTCCCTGTCTGCTGCGCAGCTTAAGATTTTATTTAGATACTCAACGAAGCAACCATGCCCTGTGAATATCTGCGTCAGTCGGTAGGTGACGCGACCTCCTTCCCTACCTACCCAAGCTTTCGAGGTTAGGCAGAGCGGCACCAACAGCGCGTTGGCGCGCATTCTGCGGCTGTTCCAACTGCACGCGCCACTGTGCTAGTGCCTGCCGGTGAGCGTTCCGCCGCATTTCAAGCGCGTCCTGGTCTTCCCCGCTCTCACCCCGGCGGGTGGTACTAATATGTTCATAGACCTTCGCGTCCATATCCGCCAGGATATCAAAAGGCGGGAAACGAGCCAGGACTGTCGCCGCCTACAACGAGATGGTGCGGTATCCTCGTACGATCTGAATGGCCGCTACCCGCTGCGCTTGATTAAGCTTGGACGAGCCTATCCCTGGTGAGCTAAATGTGGCAACGAATTCATCGGCTGGTTCCTACGACCGACCGTTAGGAAATACTAGCACTCATGTTAATGATTGCTAGTTTTTCTGTAAATATTTCAATGATCAACTTCTGGACACAAGGTTTGATGACTCGCTGTACATAGCTTGAATCAATTGTACTTATTTAAATGGCACTCTTTGTTATTGCCAAAGTCTGAGTCAATTAACACTATGTGCAAGTTTTTGTGCATACGTCTGTATTATTGGCATAGTAATGGTATTGCTAATATGGAACCTGTTGCACCATGGCCGCATAAACTCTAATTGGTTCAGACTAATAGAACTATCCTCTCTCTTTCTCCTTCCAGACTCCATGCTAATGTAATATGACCTTGTTTTCTCAATGCTTGCTTTGCATTATCCTGGTGGTACTTGGAGAACTTGACACTACAGATTCGAGACAACTAGGTCGAAAAAAAATTTTTGTTCAGTTCTTAAGTAACTCACTCATAAAATACATTTTATGACCATAAAAAAAACAAATTAAGTGCTCGGAGTTAAAAAAATATCATTTTTAATCCTTTCACTGCATGAATATGATTTGTCATGCATTATCTTTTATGTATGGCCCTACCAAAATGACTCTGCTCTGCTTAATGGAAAGCATAAGCAGAATCAAAGGGTGGTGGTCTATCTCTTAAGTACACACGTATATTACTCAAGCTAATAATAATAAAAGGCCGAATTGAGAAAAGCAATAGTATGTAAAATGTTTTTAATTGGTACTAGTATATAAAAGGTTCTATGTACAATTCAGAAATAGCTACCAAAAACAAATATTGACAGTTATCAGAGTCAAGATTGTCCAAGACTGCACAACGTATCAAGACCTTTTCAGTTTAGTGGCAATTCTAGAACAATTACGTCACCCAGTGAAGCGCAAGGGCTGTCGCGTTGCGATAGCGCCGCCTCGTCGCGTCCCCGCCTCGCGCGGTGCGTCAGCCCTGTATATTTATGTAGTATTAATAATGCGCTCCATACACAATATAAGTAGAAAATTAAAGAGTTCAAAATGCTTTAGAAGTGCTTCTACTGGGAATTTATTGCTTACAAACAGACGTTGCATGTACGGTATTAAATTTAGTAATAATATTATAATGGTAAAGCCTTAATTTTGCATTATCAGGATTACGACAACATACCAAAAACTATTGCTGTCTTTTTATTCTTCATTAATTCTTTTAATTTCAAATCATGTTTTAGTTTTTATTGTAGACCACTACTAATCCATATAATTGTAAAAACACAAAGGAAACTGACATCTTCCTGTAGACCTTAAAACTTACTTTTTTCACGTTTTCATGGGCAGTTACTATAAAAATGCAAAAAGAGACAGTATTACTACATTCGGATATATAAGTTCTTATATGTAACCTCTATGCAGGGTTTTTCCACTCTTACATTTAAAATTCATGCCCATACTTACTCCTCTCACATTAGTTACAATACACACCCATGAAACTGATAGACAACTTAACATAAATTCAAAAACTAAACGCTAACCTTGTTTTCCCAACCCGCAGCATGCAAAGGCTTAACAATTAATTATCAAACAATGCACTACTAAACAGGCTCTTGAGAAAAATGAGATAGCAAGGAGAAAGAGGTCCAATTACAGAGCAAAGGCACTTCACACGTCAAACGCAGAACTCAAAGTGCGCGCGAACGGAAATTGTCCCGCTTTCCGCCATCTTGTGACCGGAATACCGCCAAATTATCAGCCTCTATGGTCCAGGCTCAGACCTCTATGGATATTCAGTGATATTTACGATGCTTTGATTATTTGAGCGTAAGTTTTTTGATTCTTAAAATGAAATCAAAAATTATTGAAATAAAAGGATATAATACTCTATGTAAACTTACTTTCTACTCTGCTTTTTTAAATAACTTTATCTCAAAAAAAATACCATCTTCCTTATTATTTGGGTCAGCGACTAGCACAACCGGTTTTGATGAATTGGTAATAAGTTGTAATGTATGCCTGTAACTAGCGTTAACTATAGCTGACAAGTCCGAAATTAATCTCTAGTTTTTCTAATGCATGATTGTAAGAGAGAAAAACAAATGCAATCTATATTACTGAACTCTTTTAGTCTATCAATTTGAACATAAATCTTGAACGTAACTAAATTCAGCGGGCGCAAATATATTTAGTAGGACCTTAGAATAAATGGAGCTTGGCCAATAAACACTCGCAGCCAATGGGCCGGAGTTTAGTTAATAAATAAAAGGGACGATCTCGCTACGACAAATCTTATTAGACGCCCTTTGATTACGCAAATCTCAGTTCTTAAGATGAGATTCGTGGCGCTAATTTTGTTACTTAACTGTACCGTGCTGCATTCAGACGTTTATTTCGATGGGTTTTCGCCTACCATTAAAAAAAATTCTGATCTTTATTGGAATAAAAAACAAACACAATATAGAATTGGAAAAAGAGCGACGTTTCGTTTCGAAGAGCTGGCACGGTACACGCTGATTTTTTTAGGCTGCGTAGTTGTCTCCTTTAGGTTATTTGTTAAGGACTTCCTGAGATTGACAAAGACTAGTCGCTCCCATTTATTAGCGGTGAGAGCTATTGGTTCGGACGTCGTAAAACTGAATGTCTATTGCTACAAAATAAACCAGAGTGGAGTGTCTAGCCACTACTCTTTGAACGTTTCCCATCGTAAATACAATTATTTCCGCAACAATAATTCCTTTATAATATTCATTATCATTCATCATCATCATCATCATCATCTCATCATCAGCGTATCGCAGTCCACAGCTGGACATAGGCCTTTCTAATTTCATGCCACTTGGTTGGATGGCTTCGATTTTCGTCTTCTCGCATTCAGCTCCTGCCAGCCGTTTTGCGCAGATCATCACTCCACCTGGCTTCTCGATGTCCCATACCACGTTTGCCGGTCGTTTTGATGCGGTCTCCACTCAACAACTCGTTACCCTAACGGTAATCAGTTCTGCGGCAAATATGGCCAGCCCACTGCCATTTTAGCTTACTAATCCTCTAGGCTTTGTCAATAACCTTGGTTCTCTGCCGGATCACCTCATTCTTGATACAATACAGAGAAACGCCGAGCATAGACAGCCCTCTCCATAGCACGCTGAGCGACTTTGAATTTGTAGACCAGTCGTGCCGTAAGTGTCCCATGTTTCGGCTCCGTATGTCAAAACGTTCATTCATGTTATATATTTTTAAAAATATGTCAAGCGCTAAACGTCTGTCTACAAAGTATAATTCTTATTAATCTTAAACAAATACTATCAAGTTCTCTGCCGGCTGATTTGCCAGTTCGCTAACTTGATTTGAATGAAGCATAGCGCTCACTGCTACATTTATTAGGGCTAATAGAAACAAAAACCAAAGCTTCGCTCCAGTCCGATTCGATTTGCTTATAATAAACGCTTTGTGAGTCTTAGCTCTTTTGAGATCAGTTATATTCAAATGCTTCACCTATTGTAACAATATTGTTAACAATTTATGCTGAAAAAACATTGAGTTTCCAACGGTATGATTTTTTTATAATAATTAATATATAGGCTTTTCCGCCAAACGAACAACCAAATTGGTATATATTTAATATATTTAATTAACTTTCTAGCAGATATTTAGGCTATTGTAACGTATGACATCAGAAATTCTTCATCTGGAAATCTTATGGCATCTAAAATAATTCTGTTTTTTAAAACAAGCATGTCTGTTACATATAATGACAGCACAGGCCTATAATCAGAAAATTTAAGTAAACTTAACTTTCGATCTAAGTCGCGCGTTGATGTAGAAGCATATTAATAGGCAATCTGTATTCGCAATAACTATAGTGATCACTTCGTTCGTAGAGTCACTTCGGCAGGCTCAAATATAAAAAGTTTAGTAAACAAGCTAGGCAATCACTTTTTTTTAACGTGTGTAAACCCCCTTGGGCTTTCACTCCACCGGGGTTAGCGGCGGGACGGTGTGTCGGAATCGAACCGACTAAAACCACACGATGTGCCACTCTGCGCTTGGGACGGGAGGGATCCAGGAACCGCTTTCTTACGCCATCCGGACCCCTCCCAGAAAGAGATGACAACTAAATACCTAACCTAACCTACCCACTTTTAACTGAATTATAACCACAAATATTTTTCCAAATTCAGCTCCATCCATTCGGTAGTGACGTGTAAAGAAAAGTACAGCACACGCACTGATTCCACGACCCTTGTCGCCTGTTGATTAATTACCGTGCTATTAATCAGAACACATGAATGATGGGTGGCGTGAACATACCACTATAATAAAGTTGGATGTAGGATTTGTGGATTTAGTGATTATTAGGTCCGGCCTTCAACTTCGCCCATATTCATCTACACTTTCTCATTTGTTATATTTCAGGAAGAGCGCCTGTTTTATTGACTTTTTTCTAGAATTAACTTACTAGTCCACTCCACTATTTTTATTAAGTTTAATTCTGATTCTGTTTCTGGTTTCGCCATATGGCACTATCAAAAGTTATTGGTTAAATGAAAATTTTACATCTAAAATCTAACCACTTTGGGTACATCTACCAAGAAACTACCAAAACATTATATTCATATTAGAAATATTGGCGCCCGACGAATTTACATGCCTTGACATATATTTATATTCAAATTGTGCTTCTAACCGATGTAGTTCAAATAAATCCTCTTCATATTTCTTGTAGAAGGTATATAAGAAATACAGACTACGACTTGATTTTTTGCACTTCCAAGAACGATTTGAAAACTATACAGAGCTCAAATAATGTATAATTTAAATCCCACCGTTGTCTTCGCAAATGCACATCCTGACTCTTCGTTCGGGGCGTGACGATCATTTTTACAAGCATTAGATCAGCGTTCAGGCACGCGCGACCCTTTCACGATGCATTACGCTTAGCGAGGAAATTGCATAGCACAAGTTATGAAAGACAGCGGAAAGAATGTAACGTGACACAAAGTAAGTCTGATTATTTTCGTACATCGTGAATAATCATAGATGATATAATTTGCTTTTTAGATTTTTTCGTAAATGTTTTAAATTAGAAGAAAGAGAGCGAGAGAGATTTTATTTTTGGTGATATTTTTGGTAGATTGCCTTTATGTACAAAATAAAGCCCAAAGAGTGCTACATAGCCAAATTTTAATAAGTCGCTTTTGATTGAAATTCCTACCTTCCTAGATATTACATAGAAAAATATATCGAGTTTTCGAATTGCATAAATACAGTTACGGTATAAAATCGCTGAGCTTAGAATTTGCACCATAACACTAAGACAAGTAGAGAGCATTGCCAGTACAGCAATAAGTTAGAATTTTCCTAATAACAGCGAAGTGTAACGTAGAAATGAGTGGAGTGAGCCGAGGATAATGGCTCCTGATATATGTGCACCAGACCACTATAGGGTTTGTTATATTTTAACATTATTTAGGCTATTTTCTCGCATTAAGATATAAAAAGTATTATGAAACATACTTAAATCTTACAAGCATCTTAAATGATAAGTTCATTCTTTGTGAGACAGATTGATAAGTTCTGTAAAACATACACGTAACTTAATTTATCCCCAAAAAATTGTTTTCAAAAATTATTATATATACAAGCTCATTTAATAACAAAAAAGGGTATTTATTACAAGCGTACGAAGCTATACTAGCTATAAACCGTTTAATGACTCCTAACCTCCATTTCCGAAGAGTCACTCCGAGGTGAAACGTTCAGAATAATTTGAGCAACACTTTCTCATACATGTATGTAAAACATAAGATACATATGGATTATTTTCTCATACATATGTACGAAACACTTCCCCGATTGTATGTCGAATTAATATGGATGGGTTAGGTCTAGAACGGCGTGTCAAATGTGTTCAGAAAACTGTACCACCTTTTCTGTTTTTATTTTATTTATTTTGGACGCTTCTGGCCGTTTACTTGGCGCTTTTGCGGTCGTGGCGAATTTGGTTTTATGAAGGGTTAACTCGGGATCTAGATAGTTAAAAAGATTTTGCCCTCAGTAGTCGCGACAAAAAGAGGTACAAAGAATGTACTTCTCCAAAGTTCAATCAGTCTCTATATCGAAATACATCCAAATCGGTTCAGCGGTTAGCCGTGGAAGCGTAACAGACTTGAAAACTTATAACTTAGAATGTTATTTGTGAAATTAATAAAATAAAACAAATATCAACACCAAACATTAGCATGTCGGTGACGCAAACCCATAAGATTTTCCCCTACCAAAACTGCTCAAAGCGGCCATATAAGTTTTGTGACGTCAGCATGTCGGTGACGTGGTGACGCGAACTCATAAGATTTTCTCCTACCAAAAAGTACCCAACGCTAATAAAGTAATTCACACTCCAAAAAAAAAGAATTATTTATGGTCGAATTTCGACCCAATGCTCCACCGAACAGGCGACCTACTTCTAATTGTAACAGCAGTTTCAGAGACAATCCTCATTCAATACACATGCTTACAAAAAAATATTTCAATTTAAAATAAAAGCCAATATAAAAGTATTTATACAGGAATAAAAGTTTAATATTTGGTTTAGAAATCTTATTAAAATTATCAATTATTTGTGCACCTTCTAAAATCTAAATATTAATATTTTACTTATAACTTTTCTATAAAATTCGACATTCCCCAATACTTTGCGTCACATCCGGCGGTACGAGCGCTCGTCACAATTTCCGGTAGGCTCTATTATTAACTTCCCTCAAGCATTTCACACTTACTTAACAAGCTTTAGCCTTAGGGTACGCCTATTATTAAGTGAGGACTTAAAATTGTCGTTGCTTACGAAGGGGGTAAAAATTATTAAGTGAAATATCGCCATTTACTTAAATTTTACAAACTAAAATGTGATTTTATGATTCATGGTCATGATGATCAACACTTCAATAAATGAACTGAAACCGAAGAGTTGTTCAATACAAACAGTAAAAATCTTCAACCTTATAATATTGTATAGCGTACCATCATGTCCTTCTCTTCAAGGTCCGATCCCTGTCCTAATCTGTAATTTATAGACTGGCTTTGGCTAATGGTTCCGTCCGCCTCTATGTTGGTTATCACTGTAAGTAGCCTTTGTCCTTCCTTAAAAATCAAAGTGTCCCCAAGCCAAATTTCGTTGAAATCAGTGCAGCGGTTTAGCCGTGTCAAAGAGAGTTAAACAAAAAGTATAAAATTAGTATGAAGTACTGATGAGGATATGAAGTACGAGTATCACCTTGATAATATTAATTGATAAGCCATTCGATCCCTTTAGTTGTCCATTTAAGTACATACATGAGATTTACTTTAATATGTACGAGGAAATATCTACCATATTATTATACTAAACGAAGTAAAAATTAAGAAAAATACACGATCTTTTTTTATTTCGTATATTCACGTTCATCAAATTGTTATTGAGTTTTATAGTGACGGGACGGTCCTCTGTCATTATAAAACTCAATAACAGCTAATCTAGCTAGCTAATTTGACAACCAACCCTTATTCTTTATCATAATATTCACTAGAACAAAATTATGCGGCAGAACCAAGTTTGCCGAGTCGGCCAGTATTCTATAAATATTTACTTACCTTATATAAATAAACAATACAATAATCATTGATCACCGCTCACGTTCCCCTCCGCAAGATGATTTCCCTCATTAAGACGTATGTGCTGATCAATCTTGTGAACGAGCTTGGCTTGAGGGTGCGCAACCCTTTATTAATAGAAATATATTCGCCAAGGGTTGTATTGTGCCGTAATGATCTATTGCCTCTTCAAACAATCGTACCACTTTTGTATGGAAAACAATTGTCTATGATTGAGCATTTTATTCTGTTATTAAAAGGAGAATTTTGATCAAATATAAAAGGGGCTTCCAAAGAGACTACTCTGCCTGATACAAAGCTTGAGCAGAACTAAGAATAGTGGTTACTATGCTCATTATGAAAACAGATAATGCAAAAATGCAGCATGATAGCCCACGTGCCACGCTATGGCGGCCTATTGAGAGGTTTCTGCATTATTGGGCCTCCAGTCTCACAGTCACATGTATTGTTGCATTATACAAACATAATACGAAAAATATAGCCACTGAATTCCTTCTAACCTCTGCAACTGCGAAGAGATATCAGCTCTATTGCACTCCTCTATCGCCTGTATCATGGGGCGTGTTCCGAAGAGCTCTTCCAACTGGTCCCCCCTTCTTTCTTCCTCAACAGGACAACACGTGCTGGCCTTGGAAGTCACTCTTTTAGAGTAGTAGACAAACGCTCCCGAACACAACAACGTTTTGGTTCTTTCTTCTTGTGCCGAGCGATCAAAGCATGGAACACACTACCACCGCATGATTCCCCCTTTTTTTTTTACTTAAAAAATAAAAATAAATATCTTTCCTTACCACTATGATCCCGGATCCTTTAAGCGGGTGTGAGAAAACATTTCACTAGGCCACCATAATGTGGGTCATGCTGCTCTGTCCACATTCACGTCGAGGATGGTGACCACCACTCTTGGATTGTACTAATGCATTCCAAAAGTAGAGTCATTTTAGTAGCTTGAACAGAATTAAAAGTTAAATGGAACCGTGGTAACCTAACTTCTGATAAATATTTTTATTTATCTAAACACGTATATGCGGTACACATAATCGTATCCTACAAACTATAATTTGTCCTAAGTGGAAGTCGAACTCACGACCTCTTAGCAGACAGAATCAATAACGTAAATGTACGCTATATTCTTTTTTAAGAAATGGTTATTTGTGAGAATGTAAGTACGTGAAAGAAGACCATCTATTGAGAACCATAACCTACAAACAAATAAGTTTATCTACATACTGTTTTTTCTCTGTAGCGGTATACAATTGCTAAACAATCTTTGAGTCTAACATGCGCATCATGGATTCAAACCCGTACCTTTCCGCGGTAATTAAACAGTGTAAAGTTCCCGTCATGCCCAGTTCGACTAGTCATGCTCGGGCGTCATGTAGCGTCGTGTGGAGTCACGGCAAAGTCGTTAAGAGCCTCATTGCCCCGTCACAATGCTATCTCTTATTAGATTAATTGATGTGGAATGTTTTGTAGATACGCTTTCTCAAGTTGTTAATAATTAATTTATAACATTAAAAATTATATACATCAACGCTTCATCGATTTCTATTAAATATGTTATGGAGATAGATTGATTCTTAAGGAAGAACAAAGTCTTTTAATACTATAACCGACAAATACGCGAGCAAAGTTTCGAGTAAAAGCTAGTATTCCATTAAGTTACTAACCAAGGTAAGTTCAAAGTTTTCTTTTTGGAAAAAACCGAAAATCTTTTAAAAAAAGGCACTTAGCCTTTCGCGGATGAGTACTTTGAACCGGAGAGAAACAAATAAGTTCACGACCCGGAGATTTGCATACATCGCACCGTGACGGATGTTAGACATCCGTGCTTGTCAGACTGATCCGGGCCGGGCGGCGTTCAACCGAACTTTTTATACCGGGTTCCGTGTAGTGATTTGTGGAAACCATTTGTTGATGGTCAAGAGTATTTTCTTGTTTTTAATGAAGTAAACATGAGATTGGATATCTTGGTATTGTTCAAATTACTATAGTATAGACACGAATTTTGTGTCTGACCAGGTTGAAAAACAATAAGTTGACACATCACGACAATCTTAAATTAAATAAAGGAGTTACTTGGCTACTCTTATAATAGACTAGCTGCGCCTCGCGGAACTACCCAGCTATCTGCCAGTGATTGCCGCGTCAAAATCGGTTTAGCCAGCGGAAAGGAATTGGTCGCAGGCGGAAGCGTCTGTCCAGTTTGGTGAGAGAGGCGCTGTTGTCTTCGTTGACCTGAGTGCACTACGGTAAGATTCTGGATCCACATCCTAGAAGCCTTGTGCCTAGTACTGTTTTAATTGGTATTCTCGAGACAGGTTTATAAATATGGCAATATTGATTAGGCTTCATTTAGTTGGAATAGTCTTTACATTTTTCAACTGATGCTTAAAGAAGGAAAACCTGTGTGATAGACACCAGTTTCCTTCCAGTTCCACAGGATATTGTCTATTGATATCAAGTTTTAGGATGTTCACCCATAAGTGGGACTTACGCCTTTTGTAGACCTTATTATACATACATATTCTTGTATAACTATATTTTACACCTTAATGTATTTCAATAACTTTATCAACGACTTATATATAGTATACTGCTAGTAATAGTCCACTGCTAGACACTAGACTCGCCGCTGAAAACCGGCTCTTTCCTGTCTGACTAGCGTACCATCCTGGTCAGACAGGGCGGTATAGGGTTAGTGACGTAGTTTAGTCTCCTATCGGCTCTTACGAAATCCAAGGGATGTCCTTAATCCTTTATAAATACATAATCATAAAACTATAAAGATTTTGTCTTAATAATATATTCATGAAAGGGTCAAGACAGAGTTTTATCGCACATGTTTACATCTTTACATCTCACTGTAGCAGCGGCTTTAGGCTCGATATCCGCCAATATCCGCCGCCTAATAAATAACGCCGCTCTATATTATCTTATATCCGCTGCTTTGCTCTATTTCCGATTCAATGCGGATATCTGACAGAGGCGTTGAGGGATGCTGAAAAATAAAAGCTGGCTTGTAATAGCTCTTTTAAGTGTAGTAGTTTAAAGAATAATTTGTTAAAACTGAATTACGAAATAGTTAGAATTTTACAAATCGTTTGTCTCTGAAATATGAAGATAGCAGTAGAAAATTCACTTTACTTATATATTTAATTATAAATATAAAAAAATAATTATTCTATATCAACACCATTTTGTAACACAAAGAACGTATGATTAGGTAGGTACCCTATCTTCAATGCAAGTACTGGACACTTTAAAATCTGTGTAGTGCATAATGCAGGCTATCAGCCACAGAGATACAGATACAAAGCCTTTAGTATCAAATAAATATTTAAACCAAGTGGTAACTTAATTTTAACATACGCTCACTAATCTTATAACTTTGTAATTAATAATCTCAATTGTCGCCATTATTCATCATATCATCATATCATACATTCTAGAATCAAACTCACTTGTATTTATTCCACTATTTAATTAAGTTTACACCTGACCGGTTATGTCTGATATTAGACATAAAAAGTGATTTTTTATTTTATTTCATATATTTATCTTTATTGTATATACATAGTAAAAATGGTACAACAGGAACAATCACACAATATGTATAAAATTGGCGGTCTTATCGCTATCGGCTATTTCTTCCAGACAACCATAACACGGATATGTGTTATCCAATTAACTCGGCCAACTTTATACCGCTTTGGAATTAATAAAAGATATGTTTATCAAGTGATGGTGACATATCCATAGCAGCGCCACCTACTGGGTCCAATTGTGTTTTTAAACCATTGAGGAACCCATTGAAATATACACACAAAGTTTCATTCCAATTGATTCAAATGTTTAGGAGGACTAAGGTAACACACACACGAACAGAATAATTATATACATTAAGAGAGATAAGTTTGGATTTATTTTTTAATTGATTCTACTTTAGATAAAGCTGCACAACCGACTACATACACTTCTACTTCATAACCTTACATAAGATAGTAACTTGAGATCTAAGTGAACGATACAATAAGTTATTTAATAAAAAAAGTATTTAATATAGAATTTGTAAAACTCTAATCACAATGTAGGCAGCGCTTGAGAAAACATTAGATATCGAATGTACTTTTTAGCTTAAAGCTGTTGTAACTTGCAAGAATTCAATTTTAAAATAAAATTAAATCGAGTTTTTTCGCAGCTGAGTTCACCGTTTCTGTTATGTTATTTTATTATGAGATTTTTCCGCTACACTACATTTTTTAAACACCTTAACTTAAAAGCTAATCAAATAGAACTCATTATATTTAAGTAATATAATATATTTTGTTTAAGAATTTACTTATGCCATATAACACTGCCTTTTAATATTTCTCTTTTTTAGTGTTCCGTACATCAAACGGTAAAAACGAAACCCTCATAGGATCACTTTGTCTCAAAACCTTTTTTCTCAGGTACGCATGGATGTGTCAAGCTGAAATTCATACCGAATACTCAAGTCCACTGTCACATGGACCAGTGAAAATGTCAAACTTCTAAGATACCGCAATCAAATGATACAGCCGTTTATGCTGTAAATTTGATACTAGCAAGGGAATCAGAACCTACAGGGTACTTCTCGTGAACTCAGAATCTTCAAATTTGGTATGAAGCAACGTTAAAGGGAAAATTGCAAAAAGCATAAATTTTTAGTAAAATCGTATAATAAACTTACAGATTTATACGGAGCCCTAGGTACGGCAGTCTGATCCACACTTAGCCGGTTTTTAATGTTTAGAATCCCACAGTCAACTTACAATGCAATAGTGTTTAAACCAAACAGGCTTTCTCTTGCACGTGAATCTTTTGCAAGGCATTCTGGTATACTCTGAGAAACAACACCTCGAGTACTATAACAGACTGGACAATCCTTTTTTAACTCGGAAGCATTCAAATCTTTCTCCGCAGTTCTCGTTCTATTTTTATAAATGAGAAACTATTTCACGATGATTTTAATGTTTCTAAAGCCACAGGATAAATAACGGCCACATGCTTAACTGCTTGTTTTCCTATGAATGGATAACCGTATATGTCATGCCAAGAAAATATTTTATAAGCAGGGTTTCGTGTCAGTCTCCCCGCCGTCTTCTTATAACTTAAACCACGCCAACAGCACAAGTAACCCTCCACGGTGAATTGACACACGGATTGAACGTAAACTAATACGAAGTAACTTCGTTAGCCGCTGTATTGACGGCGGAAATAACTTTATTTTACTTGAGCCAAGGAAACAGGAGAGACTGGAATGAGTAAACGTTTCATTTAGTAAGTTATCAATCTGTCAAGTTACTGTTAAAGGGGTAGTCTGAAACCTAAGGAGTGGCCTGTGTCCAACAGTGGAATATTAGAGACTGCTAACGACAAAAATCAAAAAGTTTTTTTATGGAATAAATAGCAAACGAAGAGACGTATCGCCTGGTGGTAAGCGATTACCGCCGCCTATTGACAATCGCAACACCAGAGGCATCACAAGTGCGTTGCCGATTTTTGGAGGTTGGAGTATGGGCCACCAGTATTCTCACTCACTCGGTGAAACACAGCGCAAAGGCATTTTCACGCCGGTTTTCTGTGTGGCCGTGATATGTCATCCCTATGGAGAACAACCGGCAGACAACTCCATAAATTACTGAGATTTACGATATTCATTATTAGAAATTTTTGTTTATTTTTGTCCGGCATCTTTTGCTTGTAAGTTTACCATTGAGATATAACTTACTGTATGAATGATTTCTTTTAAGGACAATCACCTCACTAGAGATATTCCTGTACTTGGGGGTTTTCTACATAAAAGAGACACAGAGAACACTCATTTATTTCAAAGTCTAAAATCAGATAATTCATGAATACTTGGCATGGCAAAAACAACAAGTACAGTAATTCCATGAAAAAAAAACATTATTTTTGAAAAAGCTAAAGCTTTGTTTAAACCAGTGAAATTCATCCAATTTAGAACTGTACCTAGGGCAACACATAAGTATTTATTCCTTGATAAACAGCTGTATAATTACAATAAATGTGTAAAAAAAATCCTCGGCGCTATTTTCCCATTGTTTCCCAGACCTGCGTATCAAATACCCGATATACAGAAAGCCCCTAATTACAAATCCAAACAAACCATTAACACTTACTAGGAAACCGTTTCCAATGTGTACACGTCCTCAAGGGTCAGAACTGGACGAGTAGGGGACGAACAGGGACGAGGTAGGGGGTGGAGGGGACGCGGAAGATGCGAAGAGGGCCGAGGAATAAGAAAACGTATTTACCCCGGACCACTTGCGTTCCGACGTAACTTTATACCTAAATGGTAGTAGGGCTGTCACGCGTTACATTTTAGTGGTAATGAAAATTGTAAATATCTTGTGTTTTTTATTAAAATATTAAAATAAAGATATCAAAAATTTATCATAACCTTCATTAAAAAAATATATTTTACTTATAAGTTATTAAATATTCGGTAATTTTTAAAAAAAATATTCGGTCATTTAAAACACAACGTGATCCAGTCCTAAACATGGCAGAGCTTGTATTATTGGTACTAGACAACTGATATAAATGAATGCATATATTCTTTTGTTTTGTTAATACATACATATTATACATAAAAAGAACCCAAACTCCGAAACATTTTTTTGCAGATCATACAAACATTTAGTCCATCTAACTCAGGAATCAAACCCGAGACCATGCACAGCAGTCGCGTAAACTGTCACCGTGCCAACGAGTCAGTAACATTAAAAACACAGTACTTAACTCTTTATTTACTTCTTATTAAGCAAGAAAGTGGAACTTAGTTGGCTTTAAGAGTAATTTTCCCGGCTTTGGCTATTCGATATCGTTTCAAAATCTTATAAAATTTACCTAAAGCTACATATATATATATATAAACTTTTTGTTTTATCTTTCATACAAAGTTTAGAATGAAATTTTTTCACTTTGTTTTTATTTATTAATAACGTATACAATAATCTTTAAACATATTTCAAAACGATATAAACTCTGGTCATTGCACAGATTCATGTATTTACTGTGTTACTATTATTATCTTCTGTGAAACTGTTCATTTTTAACCAAGATTTTTTGCTCGAAAATAAATCTGTTGACAAAGACAATCAACCTTTTTTTTATTTAATATTTCGAGTCAACTCACATTTTACTGCATAAAAATAATTCAACTTAGAAATGTGTGGCAGCCCTGGCGCGTCCATCAAAGGCCTGAGTTAAGTATATCAAATGAATTGTAAATGAAATCAGAAGCGAGTGGCCGGCGGTTTATCGCTCCACTCCGCGCCGGCCGCGGGTCTTACTTTAATGTAGGGATATATATATTGACCACGTCACGGGGGACAGGTGATTGGTACCTACAAACATTTTTATAACACTAAAGTAACAGAATTTAATTAACTAACATTGTAAAGTACACACATATATAGGAACAGAGGTATTCGTCAAGCGTTTCGCTCGCTTAGACAGTTTAGCAACACGAATAATTTTTGAAGTGAAAACTTCTATAGAGGCGTTAAGTACTTTTTTGTGAACAAAATCATGATGAATCCATGAATCACGTCGTCCTCATCGGATGCTGTTCATGCGTCATATGTATATTGTATATATATGTGTCCGTTTTGGGTGAGCAAAAAACTTGATACTCGTGTCATCGTCACCAATTTTAGTTTTCATTTCTGTCGGCAGTCCTCGTTTTATGTTTTTAATATTTTATTTATTTTAGTTTAGTTGTGAGTAGGGGACATAGAGTATATTTCATTTTCCAACTGCTCTAAATTTTGTTTTGCAAATATGTTTCTAGGAAATAAAGCATTGAAATGTTACAGAGATAAATAAATTTAATTATTGAAACTACTATATGTATCTGTAACTGTCAGGTTGCCGAGGGTTTCAACCATTTTTGTGTATTTCACAAAATAAATTATTTTAAATAGTCATCCGATCACAAGACCTACAATTTAGCAGTTATTTTACACCCGTTTTGAATCTTTTTAATGCCTTCATAAACTTCTAAACCACATAAATTACATCTGAAGTGAAAAGACCTTGACGAATGTACTTTGAGAAGGGTTTCTCTTTTAGAAAAGTATATCCTTACAATTTTTTGTGCTAGGTTCACACTTGGTGTGTTTTTCGTAAAAAGAGTTAAATAAAACCCTTCTAGAGTCACCTCTTCTGTTAGTTATTTATTTTACGAATATTAAATACATGCATTTTAACATGCAGTACACAGTTCTGTCAAATATAAATCAGTTTGATTTAAATTATTTTTATGTTTATTGATCATCATTTCAGACGAAAGACTTCCACGGTTAGACAGAAGCCTACTTTTAAAAACCGGTCATGTGCTGCTCGCATCTAATGACTATGGCTATATTCAAAATCTACGTATAATTAACAACTTTGTAGCAGGCACCTACGAACCGTAGCATTTAGCTACATTTCGTATCACCAAATTACTGCGCAGTATTTGTCCATGTTAGTTGTAGAAAATATATGAGAAATAAGACGTCCTAATTATTTTGATTTCCTTTTAACTGAACTACAATTGCATCTACAAATAAATTAAACTCTTTGAAAAAATAGTTGACAAGAAAGGTCGTAAACAACAATGATTTCAAATATTATTTAAAAGATAACAAACTTAATAAATTTTGTCTTTCTTTTCAGGTAAACATCTATATTTCTTTAGCCTGTACGCTGCTTCAGCATCTAGGGTAAGACTATAAGAACCGAATCAAAATTGTATTAAAACGACAATATCGTAAAAGAGCATAAGTTTGTGCCAAATAAAATCCGATATGAAACAGCTTCTATGAAGACATCTATGTCCAGCAGTGGACTATTACAGGCTGTTAATGATGATGAAATATCACCTGATTTGATTTAATCAGCACTTCCTTATATGGCGTAGTAGGCGTGGAAAAGCCACGCTTCGCTATGAATGGGCCGACTCGAGTGGAGCGATACCACGGTCTCACAGAAAACCAGTGTGAAACTGGGCAAGCACTGTTTCACCGAGTGAGTGAGGATACCGGAGGCCCAAATCCCAACCCCTCCTAACAGCAACCTCCCTATCCCCCAAAGGCCGGCCAAGCAGTTGTGACGCCTATGGTATTGCTTGTGACGCTTACAATCGGGGGATACGTATGCTTGTTTGACCCCTATTACATTAAAAAAAACTACGAAGTATATCCGCAAATCATGAAGCTCTACCGGTTACCAGGAAGGATAACCAAATATTAGGAAAGGCAACTTGTAACCAGAAAAGTCAACCGGCTGCCGGGTAAGACGATCATGAAAAATTAAGCAGATACCAGCCGGCGACCACGCGGTGGTTATGACATAAGTTTTATTGCTAAGTATTTATGGCTAAAGAACATATATATTCACACACAACATTTCCTATACATAAATAAAAAAGTTTGCAAGGAAAATTCGGAAATAAATAAAACTTAGTGTAAAATATCTGGCTTTTTAAATATGACTAAGTTAATGCGATAGAACAATGAAGTACACTCGGTATTTAAAATAAAAAAGAAACAAATCACTTCAAATTTCTTTTCTTAGTCGACTGCTAGATATAGGCCTCCCCTTAAAAGTGAAATATGAAACAGCTAAATGATAGTAGTGATGATGTTTCTTGTCTCACACAGACAAAGAAATGGTTTATTTTTTAGATGTTTAGTGCAAAACTTAATTGTGAACAATACACAGACGTCTATATAAATCACTATGAAAAGCCACGAATTCTCTCAACACTAGTAGCAATCTGTATTACAATCACGCGCCTGGAATATTTTCCTTTGTCAAAAAACACTTATACACCACAGCTATACCTCTCACTGTAGTGCAAGCGAGATAGTAATATTTCCAACTTTGCGCTTTTGAAGGGATAATTTGCGCGTACAGTCGCTGTAAGAGGTTCCTACTTTTATTTTTACGGTAATGCATACTTTCTTTGGTGGGACTTATTGGCGAGAGGCTTGAGTGAAGTGAACTATACTGGTTCATTTTATGAAAAGTATAATTCGTGAGCGTTTCCCCTTTCTGGCTTTTACCTACCCAATGATTGGTGCGGATTAAAAAAGTTTATATGGGTTTTTTATTATGATCATTTCTGGTCAAATGGGCGACCATATTTTTTTGTT
Source organism: Hyphantria cunea (assembly GCA_003709505.1). Classification (NCBI taxonomy): domain Eukaryota; kingdom Metazoa; phylum Arthropoda; class Insecta; order Lepidoptera; family Erebidae; genus Hyphantria; species Hyphantria cunea. The sequence goes on from PKRV01000270.1 coordinate 406,785, forward strand.
TTAGTAATAAAAGTATGTTTCGTAGTAGAGGGTACACCAAACACTCATTTTATCGTCTACTTAAAGTACGAATATTAAAAGAGAACCAAGACGTCATTTTCTAAGAATATTTAAATTTAACGTAGAATAGGAGACTTGAGGTACTTGTCTTGGATGAGCACCCAATTGGGTACTAGAACAAAAGGCCTCTCAATATTTTTGCAGCTCAGCAAATTAGGTCCAGCCGTTTTAGAGATTAGCCGGAACGAACAGACAGACAGAAAGACAGCCAGAAAAAATTGTAAAAGATGTTTTGGTATATTTACCATGTATACTTAAGTATGTATAACGCATAAATATGCATTTAATAAAAAGTGATTATTTTAATATTACAAATAAATGAAATTGGAGTATGTAATCCAACTTTATTTATTTGTATGAATACAGTATTGAAAATAAAATCCAAATAAAAATACTGTTAAATATTAATAGAATGGTTTAAAAATGCGATTAATTTCGTCAAAAACAATTCAATGAAGCTTTATTCAGCGTTGCTGTAAAAGTTGAAATACCCTTAAAATTTTTGTTCCGTTTGTTCAAATAACAAATAAAACTGTCAATACTATGAAAAAAAACTTTTTCTTACTTAATATCGTGAACTTCATTTCAAATAACCCACCACGGAGACATCCACAATAGTGGCATTCCATTCACCACTAGCATTCCTTCCAAAGCGTCAGGTTCGAATTGCCGACATGAAATAGTCCCTTACACCATCCTGCGAACGGCTCCGAAGCCCGCATAGCATTAAACACCCAGCTCTCATAATACCGTATTAGCATTCAATACGACATCAACTATTTCCTATTATGCACTCCATTTGAATATTATATTAAAGGATGACAAACACAGTTATTTAGTGAATGTCGGAAGTATATTACGAGGATAGTTTAACAGCGAGTACAGCAATATACAGTGGAAGAAATAGTGATGTCTGGCCTGTTTGTTTAATATTTAGTTATCTAGACTGCATTATGCAAGGGGTTGTGAGTGACTGAAAGCGAAATAGGGGTGTGATTAGTAAATGTATGTTTTTTATAATTTTTTTACATACATATCTTAAACACTGGTCTTTACTGTAGGTTTAAAGGAATCGTATACTAACACTGTTGTATCTGTCTGAATAAATAAAGATTATAATTATCATTTACACCTAGAAAGCGCCGACAAATCCTAAAATTCACTCACTATAGAGTTGTACTTTAGTTTTTAAATTCTTGAACAAAACTATGTTTGTATAGTATGTGTAAGGGTTGGCCTTTTGAAGAAAGGTCCATAGTTTTGTGTTGGTCTATCCATACAGACTGCACACGAGCTCCAGCCACCATTGGTGAAATTTAGTGTAGAATCAAAGTATCTTGATGACAAATTTTATTTGAATTCGGTGTAACGGTTTAACTCTGGAAATTTGACAGACACACAGAGCTACTTTTGAATTTATACAATTAGCATGGTATAATATGCCTTTAAAGAAATAGGTATGTTTATAATCAGTAAATCTGTTTGAAAAATATTTTCTGCTCAATTTTTTAACTCCGATCGATATCGAAATCCCGCCCTGAAACCTTCAGGGAAGAAGAGATTCAGTTCCCGTATAAGTAATAAAAACAGTATCCCCTAAAACTTTGCTGACTATTAAGGGCGTGTGTAAGGCTGCTATCCTTAATATTGTATGTGTATTTATGTTTGTGTTGAGTTTGTCTACGTGTCTGTGTATACTTTTCGCAACTTTTTTTTTTCCTGATGATGCCAGTTCTATGGCTATGGTTTTGGTGTTTCACCAGTATATGTTATTATAATACTATTATGTATTAATAACACTATACAGGCTCTGCTTAGTTTAAGATCAACTGGCCGTATGTGAGATACATAAAGTTTTTTTTATTAAAAAAGAAGACCCAGTGAACTACGTGTCACCTACATATATATTTGAGTAAAAAGTGGGGATGAATTTCTGAACTGATCCATATACAAATATTAACAACGTAGTAACAATTTTTTATTTCTGAAAAGTATTTCATACCTGTGAACAGTGTGTATTGAAAAAATATATTTTCGTTTTTAGTATTTGTCGTCACTTATTACTGATGTTTTCAACCGTTTAAACCTTCTCTGAATTTTTCTAGTATTGCAAGATCGAAAATTCGCCATTGAAATTCCGAGACAAACGGACAGCAATTCATTTACATATATACATATAAAATGTATATGTGTTGGACATCATCATGGTGCCTATGGCAGTTCACTTTTGGACTTAAAACATGAGAATAATACTTAACTTAAGAGTTTCATGTTCCTGATATATGAGTATATAAGAGTTTATTGTATGCGTGGGTAACTTGACTTGTCCTAGACTTCGATGAGCTTACTTGGCTCCTCGTTACCGTAGACTAGCCAGTGACAAAGAACTGTCTAAACATATATGTACATAATTATAGTAATTAGTTTATACAAAATGCTAAAAAGAAAGAAATAGAGAAGCACCTTGAAGAGAAAATGAATGTAAGCCATTGCCAGCGAAGGCGAAGCTTTTTTAATATTTTTAGTAATAATTCACAGAGTTGTAAAAGTAATTAAGTCTTGTTATGATCTGAAATATATTAAAAATTTACTCTTACTGGGTACAAAATAAAACTAAGAACCGAAAAAAATGCATTACATATATATAATATACATATATATATGTATATATATATATACGTATATATATATATATTATATTTCAAGATATATAAAATACACATTCATCACATATACTGTAGTTTACACCTCTATGATATGTTAAATGCGAAAATCTATTTGTTACTTGGTGTTTCTTGTTCTTCGTTTTTCTTGGTGTTTCTTTATTTAATTCGTACAAAAAATAGGTTCATCATGAAAATCATGCATAACAAATATTCAATTCCTTTTAAAATCTATAAACATGAAAAAAATCTTCGCACGTATTTTAATTCAAATTTCGAAAGGAGGCATGTACAACATTTAAGGTATTTTGTGTGTATTGAAAATAAACAATAGCAGTGTAGCAATTTGTTTGGCATAAACGAGCAGACATTAGAATCACCCTGGTTGAGCCTGGCTCACATGGGCCATAGCTCACTTAAAGTACTCGATCTAACATTGACAAATACTGTATAGTAATTTGTGGTACGTCTTGTAGCTATTTGCTACGGGTCGTAGCTGCGCGCTACAAGGTATTTAATTATACGTAGACCATACCTGTAGCCATATATGTGCCAAATATGAAAGTTTATTCCATTCACAAGCATTTAAAACACTCTTAAAAAGTACAATGTAACTTGATAACAGTACTTGGAAAATAGCCTTATACTTTCTAAGTAAAATACGCAAGGGTGTACCTAACAATAGAAAGCTTCAAGTAAACGATTCTAACACGGAAATGGTTAAAAATACGGAAGGAAGCTCGGCTCGGCGCAGCCTACAAAACGCGTATTTCAACCGGCCTCTGTCAAATGCAAGGTATAATACTAAATTACTTAATGCATCGACCTATAAAAGATTTAACACACTCACACACCTCCTAGACCACGCCCCCTGTACTGCGTAGCCTTTGTTCTTACACCCCCACACATGCGCAAATGAAACACCCGACCCGTGTGTGCGTTAAGGGGGGTGAAGTAGGCATCCAATTTTTCTTACTTACATTTTTATTTATCGTCATTCCGCTGTACTGGCGATTGAATTTTAGATTTTAACGATTATTTCATGTTAAAAAATACGGAGATTCGCGTTCACCGACCTAGCGAGATGAGCTTTGATTTAAAAATTTGGTGCTATCGACATCCTCGGAGAAATAGGCTTTTGTCAAAAATATCGAAAAAAACGCCAATAAAGATAATTACGGTCATTATTAAAAGTACAATTTGACGGGAATCAATTTTACCATTTCCATTACGTCGACAATGGTAGAACGATTTCCCTTGTGCGTCCTCTTAAATGTTGCGTCTGTGTGTGTGGGTGTGGCATCGTAGTGCGCGTGTGTGCGTCAGGCCGCGCGGGCCTTAAATAGCCGCGCGGAGCCGAGCAGCCAGCACTGGCTCTCCGCCACTCGCGTCGGTAGGACGCGTCTCTCCGTTCAACCATGTCATAGCTTCTTTCGTACTTCTCTCTCTTCTTCTTATAACGATACGTATCATGTATTTTCTAATGTAGGTAAAATTTGGTGCTCAATATTAAAAAAAAAATTAAAAGTATTTTTTATATACGAACTTATGGGGACTTGTTGTTAGATTATAGGGTATATTATATATTTTAGTACGAAAAGTGTGATAGAAGAGTCAACATGAACTTCATCGGTGAGTTACTTTTATGATCTTTTTATTGGACTTTTTTGTTTCTTCTACATTATATTTTTATGTTATACTCGGTTTTATGTCGCATACTCAACATCTGTTCCCTTTACTGTTATTTGCCTGCATAAATTATCTACGTTGGAGATAGAAATTATCTTCCAGAATTTATTTCATCGATTTGTTCAAATTCTGATTTTATCTTTTGTTATTTCAATTCCTGTCTTATATTAAATTTTCGGGCTCTATTTGAGAAGCCTTTTTACCGTCTCGTGTATTCACAAGCGTTCTTTAAATAAAGCAAAAACATTTTTGCGGCTGACGCGTTTTACACATTCCTGTTTTATCAAGCCTTTTCTCAGAAAGAAACTCATTCTTTATCCGCACCGGTTTTTCTTTCATCTCCTTTTTCCTAATAAGAATCCTTTTATAAGCAAGTTTAGCTAACAACGACGACTGCGGATCCCATCGAATATTCTTTGCGCCACCTTTAATTAATTCGTAGTAGTATTCGTAGAACTACGAGTCTACGAATATCGCTATGTGTTTCTTTATATAAGGTTTACTTATTGATGTAGGAAGAAATTGAAATATATATTAATGTTATACGCAGCCAATAAAGCTTGTGTCTATACCCGGGATATTATAAGCAGGGGTTAGAGCGCAGTACACAATTTGACCGAGTTCTTTCAAGGTCGGCTGGCACCATGCCAACTGGGTTGGGCCTGATTCCTAAATAGGACAATGGATGCAGACAGCTAGAATACTCAAGTCCCGGTTATAAATACTTCATAAAAATTACGACTTTCTGATGGTTTTAGATTTTAATTAAGTTTGATAATAATATTACAGTAGCATTAAAGTAAATAGCGTGGAAATGATGTGGCCAGAATTCGAGTCCTTTCATTACAATTCTGTCTCTAATTGTCTTACTTAATTTATACCATTGATTCAAACCAACTAAGCCATTTAATTTTCAAACCTTTTAATCACGAAATAACCGCTATAAACCTCTTTTGAGTAACTCTACGTGACAAAATAAAACCTGATTTTGTCTGAAGGAAGAAGTCTAATATTTCAGTTCACTTAGATTAATTAATTCTTTAATTTAAAAAAAAAATATTTCGAACAATATTCTTAAAATATGTAGATCGAAGCGATATTTCACTTGTCAAGTTTCATATTTGATATCATCAATCGAATGAACCGTTACGGCAATCCTACAAATTTTGCGTCCACAATATTCGATCACGTAGCTTGTGCTACGTCGTAGTTGCTACAAGTTACGATTGTTTTACCCGTAACAATAAATAGAGATCTCTCGGTAACTTACTGTGAATTATTCTAAAGATTTAATTGTTGTGTTTGTTAAACTGTATTACAGAAAAAGCTATCATACCATACTAATATTATAAAACCGCAAGTAATTCTGCCTATATGTTATATTTTCACAGTTTAAGCGTTGCACCCGGTCCAATGAAATTTGGCAATGACATAATGCATTGATTTTTGAGGAGAAACATAGTTTACTCTTAACAATAACTATCGATATATTTACGAGTGATTTTATTTTTAAAGTAATTTACTAAGTTACCCGGTTTGGCATCAAAATAAATAACCAACCCATAAATACAGTTATGTGTATCCAAATACACAATAAGATAACTACGACCCGATATAAAAAAAACGACCGTGTTCTTCATATAATAGTTAATTTGTTCTGAGTGGAATCGAATCGACAACCTTCATCTTATCAGATAGTGTCCCTTGACGAATATTTCAGTCCCTTATTGCTTTTTTTTTGTTCCCCTCGAGGTCATAGCAGCTCCTTAGAGAGCTGTAATCAGCAACATAATTCATATCAAAGGATTTGCTAAAAATACATGTCTTAACCCGGAATTGTGCTCCAAATGAAAATTCTTATTAAAGCCTCTAGAGCCATGTTCGCAAAAAATGACATTAAAATTTGAAGATTTCTTACTAATTCTAATCTGGCTATCTAATTGGGTACCTCTCAGGCATCATCATACCATCATCATCATTATAGCACATTAACAAAAAAATTTGCATAGCATCATGCAAAACTTTTTGTAAATTTTCAATACATTTGTGATTTTAATTTGAAAAAAAATCCAATTTTGTAATTAACGAAAGAAATCTACCTACATCGTAATTGACTGTCGAGACAGCTATTTGAGTGGTTATGTTTACTAAGACTGGCCGGACAGAAAGCATCCGTATATCCGGACGAATCGAATTACCGCAGGTTAATCTAATAGGGACTTCCCAAGGGATAGTTATCTTGGCTTGTCGCCAGAGATGTATAGTAAGTTGGAGACTGTATTTCAGTATGTATCGCAGAAAAGTTAGGAACTTACTTGAATTTAAATGTTATTTAAAGTGTTTTGTTAAATCTACTCCTGTTTATACAGAGTTACTGATTACTGATAAGTAGTAAAGCCATGCTGACTTCAGCACGAACAGACTGGCTTGACTTGGGTGGTACCACCCTCTTACAGAAGATCAACGTAAAATGACAGCGTTCATGCTGTCGTGTTTGGTTGGTGAGAGCGAGACCGGAGGCCCAATGATGCAGAAGCATCACTAGGCCGCCATGGTGTGGGTTACCATGCTGCATTGTTGCATCATCTGCATTCGCAAGGAGTGTGGTGACCACCACTCTTGAATCCTGCTTATGCTTGCCATCAGGTAATGTAGTCATTTTGTCAGGGACATACATAAAAAACTACTGTTCCAAAACCTTTCTGCAGATTTACTTACAGATAAGTTATTGAAAATAGTTGAATTTACCTGACAAAGATTAATGGTTCTTCTTTTTGTCAATTAAAAGTTTCAAAAAAGAAGTAAAAGACATGAAATCTGCATATCAATTAAAGTAATGAATCAACTATATTGAAAATAGAAAAAGAAAATTTCCAGTTTTAGCTAGATATAGGTTATTGGAAATTGCCAATGAAATGAACAGAAAAATGAGAGTGTGATTATCTCACAAGCATTTGAATTGAACTCACCACCTCTGGAATACCAGTCAGGACCACTAATTCATGTATAAAATTGATTTGAGAAGGGAAAACAAAAATAACACTCTTATACCTATCATCTATAAAACTTATTTAAATATCTACATGTGTACGAAACCTTAAAAATCTCTGTACACACTCAATACTTCTTAAAGGCACATCCAATTTCCAAAGGAATCTTACGAAGAACGAACTTTTTAACGAGTTTAAAACCTCACTTGTACAGACCATTACCGGCCGACGGACCTCTCTCTCGCTCTTTTAACTAGACAGAGAAGGAAGGCGATGCACTCTAAACGAATGATGTGGTGACCAAACAACATACATCAGTTTGCTTTTAGGGAGCCGTTGGAGCTCTCAGTGGAACTCAGTGGGATATATAATGCAGTGTTCTAGTGTGGCAACATATTTTTTTGATTATATGTTATTAAACCAATTTTGTTTAATTTGGACTCGCCAGGAAAAGGCATGATATTAAATCATTAAATATTAATTAATGTTTGAACATACACACACATAAAATATGAAAATAAAATATAAGCAAGTAATAATAATAATATTAGGTCTCTTTATTGTACACCAGATTCATTGCAAGGTTAACACAAAGTTAGAGAAGTACAATTGGCGGCCTTAGCGCCCGGAGGCAAACTCTTACAGGCAACCATTACTAAGTAATCATAATCGGTACAAAAATTTTTATCCAAAAAAGGTAATTTACAGTTTCTTTTCCGGTAATTAAAAAAAAATTAGACACGGTTTTTAAGTTATTTACATAAATAACAATAACATAATTATATGCTTTTAAAACGTTTACTTACGTAATTTAGTTATGACAGAAATTATTATCAAATTTAACAAGCGTGCATTAAGCAATACAACACGCAAGTTAGATGTTAATATATATTTATTATATTTCGTACATGACATTGTACACAAAATGGACTTAACGTCACATATGCAGGGATGGAGCAAGTTTTTAAATCGGACTTTTAATCATTTTTAATCGAACCTTAAGTGTCCGAGCCGGCGGCTGGAGTAGCGGCGAAGAGACCTAACGTCCTTCGCTGTCATTTTATTTCATTGCATCAAATACAGCTGTATTCTGAGGAACTTTGGGTTGAATTTAAATTGTTACTAAATTAGTCTCTTCGCCGTTACTACCTCTGTCGGCGCTGACTCTAACGCATCACTTGCTTATGTGAATAGTAAAAAAAGCTATCAACCTAGACTAAGGGGGCTTAATGATGGAATGGATGGACAACCACATACCCAGGTACACGACTATAACATTTTAAGAACGATGAACATTCAATCTGAAGCTGTTATAGATTGGGCTTTAAGTTTAAAAAATATAGTAGATTGATTTAAAGAATAATGGTCTCTGAAACAATACTCTCTTTCGAAACTTTTTCACACTTAAATGCATATTTTTTAACTTTTTTATGGAATAAGGGCAAACGAGCATACGTATCGCCTGATGGTAAGCGATTACCGCTTACCACCACAACCGTAACACCAGAGGCGTCACAAGTGCGTTGCTGGCCTTAGGAGATGGGGAGGGGATGTGGGGAAGGGTTGGGTTATGGGCCTCCGGTATCCTTACTCGGTGAAACACAGCGCATGCGCTGTTTCACACCTTTTTTTGAGAATATATTTCAGTCACACTTCAGCAATTAAATACTTGCGTCAGTTATCTATTAAACTTAATATTAGTTTGTTCTATCAACTTTCGAATTTGATTTATGTTTCAGGAATATAAAAACAGTTAAAAACAACTTTCGGAACCTTCAAAAAATTGATAACAATATTAAATCCGCTCTTGTCATTTGTTGAGCTCGGATCTCCTTTGAGCCCGAGCCCAGCAGTGCGAAATAACGGGTTGTTGATTATGTAATTAGTTACAACTTATGTATATGTTTAATTTACGTAAAATCCAGCTGTAATATGATTAGCAATGCATCCAACTGTCAATTAAAATCACTTTGGTGTCACTCACAGTATTAATTAAACCCTTAATTGCTTGGTTGCATTACTCTTGGCACAAACCACTCGATTTTATAGCAAATTGACGATTGGATTGGAGGCAATATATTGAACGCTTTGCGTGATTGGAGAGCTACCAACTTGATTATAACACTTTAAACTCATTAAAATGATTGTTAAATTCAATGTAAAACTTTATTTTTGATATTTCTAAACTGTTTTATTTAGCTTGCTCTGTTTGTTCATATATTCATTTGTTTGTTTGGGTCAAATCTAGTAAAAAGAAGAAGAAAGAGAAAAAGAAAAAAGTTTGACCTCTTTTCTGTTGATAGATTGGTCTGAAATTTGCTACACACCTCTTGTTCTGGTGACAATACAATTAAATAAATTCTGCTTCGTTGTAAATCCAAGATGGCTACCGCTACAAAATGGCGGTTTACAAATTTTGTCACGTCTGCCTCAATGTGGGTATCAAATGACAGGGCTTAACTTGTAGAATAAAGATGAGAAGTATTATGTAATGAAATTAAAAACTAAAAACCTGAAAATAAAAAAGTAGGTTTTTTTTTTTAATTTAAAGGGTTTTAAATTCACTCATCATTATAAGGCGTTGACCAGACAACTGAGTTGACTGGATGAAAACACGGGTCCAATAATTTTATATTGTTTGGTCTTGATCTTGGTCTTGATTGATCAATGCCTTAGTTTCATAACAAACAATAAAACCGTAAAAATTAAAAGATAAACATGTTTTTAATCCTAAGAAATTTGCACCAAAATGGCAGCTAATCTTCCTGTACTTTATTTTTTTGGTTTTTTTTGTCATAATCTGTCCTAATATTATAAAGAGTTTTTTTTAAATTATAATAACAATCTGTCCTAATATTATAAAGTTTTTTAAAATTATAATAAAAACAGAGGGCGAAGTTGTAAGGGGTACATATGAATCTACTGAATCAATTTTGGAAATTCTTTTACAAATAGTCCTCATCATTTGTGAGTAGAATAGGCTATTACAGCTATTAATAAAAAAAATATTACGGTGCTATCGATATGGCTGGTGAGCTATAAAAGTTCATATCTCTCGTACTTCTGTTCTTAACTGTCTCCAAAAGTTTTCATTTTTCGTTATAGCTTGTACTTAAAAATCTAGGTTCAATTAAGGGTAAAAATTCATTCATTCCTATTCTTTAATAATACTTTGTAAAACATATTTGCATTACAGTTTCAAGCTTCACCAAATTGAAACATAATTCTTCACAAAAATTACTCTGAATGATTGCAAAAACTCTTCAATGTCCTAAAAGTTTTCACTCCTTTCCCTCCCAAGAGGCAACACGACGCGAGATCCACATAACACAATCGTTATGTAATGTTAATTTGTCGGCTTGTAATTACACGAAGTGAGCCCACTGCCAGAAGTTGTATCTCGTTATATTTATTGTTATGGACCCGATGTAGAGATAACGCTGTAACGTAAGCATTTCATTTCACAATTTTGTAGTAGGTATTTCAAGTTTTATCATATTAATTAAACAGCAACAAATTAACAGAATGTTAAACAAAGTTAAAAATTATATGAATAGGAGAATAATGTACAATTACTTAAAGCCAAACTCCGCATGCATATAACAAGTTGTATAGCATGTTATCGGTTCTACGTCAAATATGGCCAGCCCACTGCCACTTCAGCTTGCTAATCCTGTGGCCCACAGCCACTTCAGCTTGCTAATCTTGGGGGCTATGTCGATGAACTTGGTTCTTTGTCGGATCACCTCATTTGTGATGCGATCCTTAAGGGTAATCGAGCTCTTGAGTGGAGACCGCGTTTCGGCAAACATAGTGTAGGACGTCCACAGGCCAGTTGAAATGATGATTCGCACAAGACGGCTGGCAGGAGCTGAAAGCCGAGGGATGAACTGAGTGGCGTGCAATCAAAGAGACCTATGTCCAGCAGTGGACTGCGATAGGCTGACGATGATGATCGCATATTGCTGTAATATACATTTCTTATAAAAGTAGTGAAGTAATCATATTTTTCTCTTATACATATAAATTCAAATTTTTAAAACAATATTCTATGCCATTTTGTAATTAAAGCGCACGCAATAATAAGTATGATGATCTGGATTATTAAAAGTCTCAATTGAATTCTAGCTAGATCGATATATCGCCCCCTCTTGCGTAATAAACTTCATAAAAATCGTTGGTACTAATTCAGATTGTATACATACAATAATTGCTCTTTTAAAGGCAATGAGATTATATGTATAAAAGAGGAAGGTAACACACTAACTAAGATACCCATATATCAACGTACAGCCAAAAAACGCTGAACCCAGTGTCCTGAAACTTTGCCCGTGGGTTCTTTATATAACGTAAGTGAGCACTAAGAAAGAAATTTTGGAAAAACACCTCTAAGGGCATAAAATAGGCTATAAAATTTTTTATGAATTCTTTTAGCCCTATGATGGATTTGCTTAAAGTTTTATAAAAATATAGTGGGGTTAAAGTAATGAAATACGTACTTTATATTAGTATTTTTTTAAATGCCGCCCCTAAGGGGCTTAATCAGGGGATGAAAGTTTGTTCGAAACATTTTGTGCTTGCAAAACTGCCGGCAAAAACTAGTGTTAAGTACACGCGTAGTAGACAAATTAGTCTTTCCAGGGTTCAGTTCAGAAAAGTACAAACAAAAAAATTTTTTTTAATACTCTGATAACACGAAAAAGGCTTAAACGTCCCCAAAGAATTAATTGCCGCTGAAGACACCGCCCATAAATCCCATACGATATGAAGGGACGCTTCTGTCTGAAACCTCATCGCTCAACAGCAAAATATATTGACATGTACCAATTTGACTTTCATCTTCGCGTGTTTGCAAAACATAAAGCTTTAAATAAAACCTTTTACGAAACTAAACAATCCCCAACCCAAAACTCCATAACAATAAAGTCTAAATTCAATTGATGCGAAAATAATGAAAAAAATATTCAGTACAGAATGAAATAAAATGTCGTTTTATGTTACGTCACTCGCTGAGTAACGTGTGCTGTGTTCAGTCGTTTTTATAAGCGGCCGGTATACACCAAAAATCAATATTTCGGTCACGAATCGGACACAAAATCGCTTTAAATCATCTCCAGTTACAGTAATATAGGTGGCTTTACTTTTTACGATGGCCTTTTTTGAGCAACTGAATCGCAAATAAGCTCGACAAACAAGTTAATGATTATGGTAAATGTCCACCAGCCACTCGGTCAAAACTATTGACAAAATTGCTTTGTACCGGGATTCTGTGAGGATATCCGTGAGGATCTTTCCCAAAATAGACTTATACAGTCATTATCACTAACTGTACCTACGTTTAAGATTTCCACATATGGTGCAGCAGAAACATACTAGAACGCCATCTACCGAAGACAACCGAACTACGAGGTAACTACTAATTTTATAACACAACTTCTGTAACACACTATAGAAGTTCTTGTTACCATACATATGAAATATGAAGTTACTTCTAATTCTGCAACGTGCTATAGAAGTTCTCGCTACTTTTTTAATTTATGGCAAACGAGCAGGCGTACCGCCTGATGGTAGGCGATTAACGTCGCCCATGGACACCCGTAACACCAGAGGCGTCACAAGTGCGTTGCCGACCTTGGGGGATGGGGAAGGGGATGAGGGGAAGAGTTGGATTATGGGCCTCTGTTATCGTCACTCACTCGTTGAAACACAGCGCAGGCTCTGTTTCACACCGTTTTTCTGTGAGGCCGTGGTATCACTCCGGTCGAGCCGACCCATGCATGCCAAAACGTGGCTCTCCCACGGTGTCTCGTTACCATACATGTACAATATCAAAAGTCGGGCCGACTAATCGGAGGATTCTCCTTTTGTGTTGGAGAGATATGACACCCGTTCCTCAACACTAATCATTAACCTAGCAAAGCACTCAAAAGAATATCACCATCAACTTACTACAGTCCACTGCTGGACATAGGCCTCTACCATTGCGCGCCACTCTGTTTGATTAAAGAAAAACATATTTCAAAAAAATCAATAGAAATGAATATCACATTTTCCAGTCGCCTATAAATTACGTTCTCCCAACACTTCCGCAATAATTTACAGGTCGGTATCGCGTGCTCGCAGTACCTTTATTCATATATTGTTCGTTACCTTACTATTTCTCTATAACTATGAAAAACTAGGCACTTCGATCCTTGTAACTTTTACTGAAACGCCTTAAATTCTACTCATTTCAGCGGTTCGTTCTATCCTTTCAAGTGATAGCTTGCGGCTACCACGAGAATGGATACTTGAATCTTCATTCGGGTGGACTTAAAATCACATGGTCCGGTCCCACTCGAGTGTAGGATGATGAGACCGTCGGGTTGGATTTTATAACCCATAACACCTAACTTTTGAACCCTCAAGGAGCCAACGGAAAGAATTTTTATTTTAATAATTAAAAAGTCGAATTTATGATCGAAAAGTTAAGAGTTCGGATTCCAATTAGTGCACTATTAAAAACAATAACTACCCTTAAAGTACACTCGGACACAAAAATTATTATGCTCATTACATAATTATTTGTTCTGTATTAGAATCGAACCCACGACCTTTAATTTTAACAATCAGTGTTATTAACTGCTGAGTCAAAGCCTAAATTACTAATTATTACATAAAAAAGATTTAATATTGTAAATATATATTAAAATATAACTGTTTGACTTTTAATTAAGTAAAAATCCCAGGGGTGGTAGGCCACATGATGCGGTTTCACTCGTATTATTCAACCCTATTTTTGAATGATAAATGGCTTAAATTAACTTTACTCGCGTCTTTGCTTCGTATTGTTTAATATTTATACTTTTACTACCTTCAATGTGGCTCCCTCCGCGTGTATTTCGGTTATCGCGATATAAGGTGGGCTATGGCCTTCTCTAAGATACAAATACAGACAGACAGGATCACTCTGGAATGTAGAATATTGGTATGGTGGCACGCTAGATATATTTATTTTTGCACTTAAATTTTAATGCCAAAATCTAAAAAACTTGTACTAAACAAAAGATTATGAAACTAAGTCAGCATAGCGATGACTCGACAGTTCCATATCGATTTCATGTAACTAAACATAGACCTTTTCACATTCTTGAATTTGGAACACAGTGTTGCAAATGGAAATAATATACTATTGACGTTGGCCACACTGATCGCATCGCTAGTATTTATATAGCGCAGATATACAAGTGCAATGAAGTTGTTCTTCATTTAAATATTTACCATCGTTCATTCGATCGTTAAATATATTGTACTTATTTGTAGCTTGCAGTTTTTCTCGTGTATATATGAATTATACCATACGGAACCGAGATGTATACTATAACCGTTGACTGGTCCAATAGTTCAAAGTAGCTCAACTTGCGACAGAGGTGCGATACTGGTGTTCCCCTGTCTGTAACGCCTTTGTGGTTAAACTGCTGCCCCGATTACAATGAAATTTATTTCTACTCTTACCCCGGATGACCGACATGAACGCGGGCGGAGCCTCGCCGAAAAGCTTGTTTATATAATATAATAAAATATTAAATAAATAATTAAATAATAAAAATAAATAATTAAATAGAAAAGTATATGAAGTAACTTAAATAAAAACCATATAAAATACTTTGAATTTGAAAATTAACTTTTAAAATACGATTAATTTGTTTGAAAACAGTTCAAAGAAGATGCCATACTCAACATTATTGTAAAAGTTTTGAGGGTTTTTTTTTAATTAACCGCCTCAAGTTTGTTCAAATACCGCTTCCTAAATTATACAAGTTGTGAATTCCATTGCCCTTTAATTGGCAAGCTATCCCCTAGACAGAACCCTTTTTGTTCATACTTCTCTGTTTGAAAATTGGAAAACAGATTCCATAAGTGCATAAGTATCCGCGAATTTTGTGATAATAACAGATATATACAAAATTATACACGTATACACGTAAATATGAATGACATTGTGTACATAACGTGGTAGTGGCAGTTGAGTATTGTATCAACTCAACAAAGTTCGTTATATAATATGAGTAATGACTTACTAGTTATAACCCATATCATATAACGAACAGGTTATTTTTTGTTAAATATCGAAACGATGAAGAAAGTTATAATACATTAAATTGAAACTCTATTATGTAAATACAGTTAAGTTTTCATATAAAACAAAGCACGCAGTACGTCGGTACATATAACGGCTATTAAAAGTGTCGTGTGTTATATGATATAATTAATGTATTTCCTTGTATCAGAAAATAAAGCCTTTGTCAAAACTTTTAAACGCCAAAATCAAAGTAAATAACTTCTCAGCTTCACAACTTGCGACAACTTGAGTTCAACTTGACTCCTGTTAAGTTAGCCACAATTAACATAACGATGTCTTTGTTCGACTTAAATGTTACTTTTGGGCTTTTGTCATTTTGTCTTTTCTTAAATTCTCCTTTGTATGTTTCAAAGGCATTCATAATTTATTGAACTGTAAAGAATCATTTCCTGTAATTATTATTAGCGTAAACTCTAATAAGCTTACTCCTCGTTACTATCGTTTTCATGGACTTTCAGTTTTACATCAGGCCGTGGCTGAGGTCTTGGTGTCACTCCGGTCAAGCCGGCCAAACAGGGCGAAGCGTGGCTCTCCCACGGCATAAATAGTACAAGTTTATCATAAAATTAAATGTAATAAAGGAATTCACTAAGACAGGGACAATCATTACTCTTTTAGTAATTTATATTCTTGAGGTACCAAATTTACCTATAACACAGTAGTCAGTAGATAAGTTTTTATAAATTTAAACTCTAAAAACCACCAGTATAATACCCTATAACTGTACGCTGACTGTACTTTTACTACAATATTATACAATATTTTATATAACCCCGCGGACCGCTTCAAGAATGTATCTGAACTTCCTGAACGCTGTACCTAGACAATCTTATCCGCCTAAGTTTCTGAGCTCGTATCCCTAGGTATTAGAACCCGGAACATAGTTATTGTTATCTTATGAAACAATTTATTAAGAGATGAAATAAAATTACAGTTCATAATTCATCTCTCTTTGAATGGTGTTTACCGTCTGTTTTGTTATGCAGTAAATTTACATAAATTAGATTTATACAGTCATTGAAACAATATACCAAATTTAATAACAAAGAATATTGTTACCCTATAAGACTGGATCTCTTATCTTCCATTTCTTAGAACTATGTATAACGTGTATATATAAATACTTATTTAATACTCTTCTTAGTTTTGGAATGCAACTTCTTTTAAACTTTACTCTTAAAAGAGTTTAGAGAGTAACAGATCTTGAAAAGATTTTATTGTGTTTACCCGACTGCGAAATATAGAGGATTATGTTTTTCGAGTGTATGTGTAGAGCTTCAATGGCTTATTGTATTTTTATGTGAGTGGTGTCAATATATTTATTTGCTGTATAAATTACGTTCGGAGAATCAATTTATCTTCAGTTAACTTACGTCTCTAAGAAATAAATTATAATATCGTGTGTAATAAAGATGAATTGTTATAAACTTTGATTTTATTATAATTTTTTATTCATTCATGTGGAAAATATAGTGTACTATTAATTTATTAAACTAAAAATTGTTTCAATACAGTTCATCAATGACAAACGTGCCTCCAAACAGACATATGCAAACAAAAAAATATATTTTAAAGTCGGTAACATTACAAACTTTACGTGATATGCTAACATCCTCAAATGCTAATAAAATTGAAACTATCTTTTGAATAAATTATCTTTTTCTGCACTCCTGACAAAATGAAAATCATGAGAGTTTAACAAACAAACAGGCTCATACTAACATTAAATAGCTCAAGTTATGTTAGATTTCATTATGGTAAAAACCCGTACATGAATCAGTAGGACCCCATACAGCTACCACCATGTAACAAGTAGTGTCGGCGGCGACAGGCGGCGCCGGGTGTGCTATTATTAGCCGGATCGATAACACCCGTTGGCTCCCTTACAGTTTGTTGAACTAACTCGCTCCACCACCGAGGTTAAGCTACATTGATATTATAATGATGAGCCGTGTATTTGTTCTGTGGCTCAATCCGTTGTTACATTGTTTGAAGGTTTCATCAATTATATTGTAATTATAAAGGACAGATGTCTTTTTAATTCATAAGGACATGTTATACTGGCTTTAGATTGTTATTGAATGTGTTTTTCTTACCGGATTTATTGTGATCCATTAGTTACATAATGTATAATCCTACACTGCACGGTGGGTCTAGTGGTTTGAGTGGTCGCCACGCCGCTCTCTACTGTGCCAAGTGTTGTGGGTTCTAATACCAACACTTTGTGTGATTAGCATATCATTGTTCTGAGTATGGGTGTTCTTTGTTCCCGTTTCAAGTATGTTCGTGAAGTCCCCTGCGATACAGGATGTATTTTATCTTTTAAAAAAAAACAACTTATCTACTAAAGAAATCCTTGAAGTGGTTTCATAATAATACTTGAAACGGAGACCAAGAACACCCAGACTCGAACAACAATTTGGTTTTTACTTCAATTGTTCTCTCGTGTCGGAATCGAACCCACTACACTCAACGTGGTAAAAATTAGCGAGGTAATCGATAAAACCACTACGCTATTGGGCCTAATAAGTCAGTATAGGAAGGAAAGCTAGGATGACAGATCAACAAGGTACAACTACTGATAACTACTACTGAAAATACATCTTCAAAAATTATTCGCCTACTTCATAATTAGTATATTTATACTAGCTGTTGAAAGACACGTCTTTAGAATAGAATAAACTTTATTGTACACCAGTTAAAACAGTTTACATTCAGGAGCATAACATATTAACGACCATGTACAAATGGCGGCCTTATCGCTTCGAAGTAATTTCTTCCAGGCAACCTTTGGATGGACAAATTGACTGTAGAAATTCGAATTTATGGGTAATTTGTGTGTTTAAATAAACAAAAAAGATATTTAAAAAAAAACCGACTTCACATACAGGACCAAATTGAAATAGGACCAAACGGGAAGCAGCAGCTTATAAATAAAAAAATATTCAAAAACGGTTCACCCAGCCAAAGCCTGAGGTAACAAACATAAAAAATACAGTCAAATTTAGGACCTCCTCCTTTTTTGCAGTCGGATAAAAATAAACACAATAACAAAACAAACTTTATATAACATACATAGAATCACACCTATTCATGAACACATACACTCATCAACTTCGAATGAAACCTTTAAACAATAGCTATAAAAAAACATTAAAAACTAAACCCTATAAGAAAAACATGATGTAAATGTATTATAATAACATAAAGGGCTGTCGAGGCTTAGCCGAGCGATAAGGATTCATGAAAAACTAACCCCCGGTGATTACTTCCCGCCCTTTCAGATTTACCCACATAAGGGTAAGGTTTCAGTGACAAGCGAAGCGGCAAATTGACTATGACCCATCGATTGCTTTTTTGAACATCGATACATCTGAGTTAAAAACCTTTGTGCTCTGAAAACTATTTATTTTAGTGTTGCTATAAATGTAGTCTTTTAAACTCTTGTAATATGTCGTCTATTAAATAAGTTGAAAAAAAACATAAAACTACCTAAAAACATTAATCCTAGACGTCAATTAATACTTTCATTCTAAGGAAAAGCTTATTTTCATCAGTGAACTGTGAAAGTAATTGACAGCCATCTATGTCCAACAATAATAGCAGAATAAATGTATGATTATACCTAACTTGACTTCATTTGATTGCACGAATGACAGAGGTTTGAGCGATCAACTTGCCATTCTACTGTGTGACTGCTGTGGATTCAAACCTCACGCGGGACAACACTTGTGTGATCTACGAATTGTTTTTGAGTCTGGGTGTGCTTTGTTACCGTTTTTTGTATAGTTGTAAAGACTTTACAAACATATGAAAGAATTAATAAAAATAATCCTTCCGCTCCGCTCATGCGCCCAGTTCAAGCCTAACATATCAACTTTGGGTCTCGCAATAGTCAAAGGGAAGGTATTATAATAAAGCACGTATCATGCATTATATTTCTATGTAATACGTTACAAGATGGTTATGAACAAAAGGATGGAAGGCTTTTATTTGCGGACATATTTGCGCGAGCGTGTGTCGTAATTTGAGGTTGCATAATCAGGTTTTTTAGATACCGGGATAGACACACACGGGCTAAATGGAACTTTTGTGTTTTTAATTACGCGTATTCCATACTGGGGTTGGAATTTCATAAGGATTTTGTTTATAAGGTATGAAATGTTTTAACACAAAAAGAATTATAGACTTTTTAGAAAGTATGTTCTTTTAAAGTAAACGTTTTTTCGACTTTCTGTAGGGTACATAAAACATAATATTATTTATATATCATATCAGTTGTCATAACATAAGTTCTGTTTAGCTTGGGACTAGATGGCATTGTGTGTTAGATATCCGAAATAATTATCGTTTAACAAAAAGTCAGAGATTGTACTGCGGTAACCAGAGTGCTGTCTGTAAAAATACCTAAATATTTTTAAATACACCCAGAAACATATCAAAGTCCATTGCTGGATTTACGTTCAGCAAAAGCTGAGGTATAGGCCATACTAAATGATACAAATATAACAACTGAGCAGGAAACGAATCCACGACATCTAGCTCAGCAACCGGAGTCACCACTACTCCGACAGGCCCGTCAATCCTCTCCTATTCCTTATTGGTTTTCTTAAGTTTAATATTTTCTAACATATATTTTTACATATTATAGTTTAAATTTTTTATCGCGGCTCACTGCGCAAGTATCTCGGTTAATGCGGTTAAAATTAGCCATTGTACTTCCTTAATAATCAAAATATCTCCATGACAATTTTATTGAAATTGGCGTAACGGTATAGCCGTGAAATAGTGATAGACAGACAGAGTTACTTTCGATTTTATAATATTAGTATCAATTTCACTATTGAAACTCAAAATTTAACAAATTTCGTAGTATAAGATTAAATATTTGTATAATTTTAAAGTTGTAATACTAATGTAAGTAGAAACATCCATGCGTATTATATTCGTTTTACGCTAGAATCAAAGCCTCAATCCCCAACATTTTATTTGATTGCGAGTCTCCCCAGCAACATAAGTCGACATAAAATAATTTGTCGATGGAATCACATTTATACCACTAGTATCATAAAAACTATTATTTACGTTTTACTAAAGCTCGCCAAAGATATCGTGAAATATAAATTCGGAAGCAAAAAACCATTTATTTTTTACAACTCACGAAATATACGATCCTCTTGGGGCGGCACAGAATTATGGCATCAGTTTCTTATGGCAAATTAATAAGCTTTCAACGAAATTCGAATATAATTCGGCTTTTATTCAAGTACTCGTAGCAGTAAATGTCTAATGTTCTAACCTTTAGTAATAGTTAAGAATAAAAAATTTGCTGGTTTTAAAAAGCAAAAAAAATAATTCATAATAGTTCGATGTGTTTTAATGTATCTAGGTTTTTAATATATATATATGTATGTGCATGCAGCAATAAATGAATGCGGCTGAAGCAAAAGAGGCGTGTCAAAACCCTAGTGACGTCAGTTCTCTGTGCCTTCCCCTCTGGGAAATTGTGGTAATTGTATGTATCTGTAGGTGACGCGACACAGGCATATATATGTTTGTAGTTTGTATTTAAAAGAACCTTATTATCACCATTTAAGAATCTTCTTTTTCATATTTTATGCTACAGATCTTGAGAAATGACTGGTATATTTTATTATCATTTGGAAAGACAACTCTCGACGGACATCAGGAATATACATCCTGTGTCGCGGGGTTCTTTACAAACGTACATGAAACAGACACAGAGAGCACTCAGGCTCAGAACAATTTTTTAATGACACAAAGTGCTGTCCCATTTTGGTCCCCACACACACCCACAGTACTTGGCTCAGTAGAGAACGGTGTGGCGACTGCTTAAACCTCTAGGCTAACCGTGCATTTAATAATATCCATTACCAATTTACACAAGCATACAGCTTTCTAACTCCAGCATGAGTATATTGACCTTTAATGATTATAATAATGTAATAAAGTTACCATCTCGGCGCCGTATCCCAAAGCTGTCCATATTCGACTTGCCGTCTTAATATGACACATGTAAACAATACTTAGGGGGTAAACAGAGATGGTCGTAAACCAGTAATGATCCATTACTAGTGAAGTGACGGTACAAACAAACTCGTAAAGATAATTGGAACGGAACGAGAGTTGTTGATGGTGTTAGGGGGAATATGTTTTTGCGTATTATTATTATTATTGAGAGGTGTCCACACTGGATTATCTGTAGAATTTACACCGGTTGAAAGATATTTTAATGGATAGGAATAGAATGGCTGGTAGATAGTGTTATTTTAAGTATCCAACATTATATTAATACAAAATTTTATTTGATTAATTTTAACATAACACAATCCCAAATAAGGCAGAGCCTGTGCAATGGTAATCAAACTACTGATAAACATACTTATAGGTTTCTAAATACATAAGTCCATCCAAACATTTGGCCTATGTTTAGCAATAGACTGTTAAAGCCTGGTGATGAGTATACAACAACAACAACAACCCATAATGTCCCACTGCTGGGCTTGGGTCTCCTCTTAGGAGAGGGTTAAGGCCATACGTCCCCACGCTGGCCAAGTGCGGGTAGGGGACTGGCAAGAATACGTTGTGGCTACGTAAATCTTGCCGTTGGATGTTTTTAAGCCGCCCGAAGGCCTCCAACTAAGCTTCACGACTGTTGTGGGACCGACTGCTTAACGTGACCTCCGAATCAGGGAGACGCTCATGGTAACATGCCACCAGCGGTCACCCATCCAGGTACTGACCGCGCCATCGTTGCTTACCCTCGATGATTGTTTCTAATCACCGAGTGCAACTGGGCTATGAGCGCACTAGGTGATGAGTACATTAAATTGAAATTAACTCTATTTGTGAAGCTGCACTGATTTCATTGAAATTTGGCATGAAAATACTTTGAATATTGAAGAAGGAGGTTTGCTATAATTTATCACAATAACTGAAAATTAAACAAAAATAAAAGCCACCGGCATAAACTATAGATAAATTACATTCAGTCACAAAACGAATGTACTTGCTCATCACCCAGTAATTTGTCTAGCCACCCTTAATTTGTCTTATAACGCAAGACTTAGTTGTTAGGATCACTAATCACTACACCAGCAGTTCTGGTTGATTAAAACTGATAACATTAAAGTAGAACGAACAAACATTTGCGTCACTTAGCCTACTATACTTTGATAATATTATCAACCAGAAAAAAAAACCGCTACTTCTAAGTTCTGTCTCCTATCGAAACTCCAAACAGAAAGATATCGCACCGACGTAAAGAAAAAACAAGCTTACATCTTTAGTCACATACATTGTTACTTAGACTTGTTTATTTAGTTCATTCTAGCTGCTAACTATCAGCACAAACCAATCAAAATCTCCACTAATTGTATAACTAAAGTCTCACAAATCAACAAAGTTATCCCAACCGAGTCTAGTTTGTTGTCGAGCCGAGTCTAGCCTGACGTGGTCGGGACTAGAATATCAATTCAATTATGAAGAAGCCGTATAGCGTTTGAATCGCGAGCTACACATTCTATTATGATGTTAAATTTTCATTGTGACATGTCGTGTGTGAATCATTTAGTACCTAGACGTGTTCTGACCTTCTTCAGCTTTATTTATACCAATTGACGGCAAATATGTATTAATTTATAACTTAGATTGACAGCATCTTCTAAAATCATCACCATCATTAGTCTATGGCAGTTTACTGCTGGACATAGGCCTCTCCACTTGCAAGCCATTTGGTTCGAGTCGCGGCTTGTAGCTCTAAAATTGAGATAAAAATGGTAATAAGGATGTACGCAGGATATAACTTATGACTTACAATACGTTCTAATCATTTCCATCCTTCGTTGATGCCATAAGGGTGAAACTGGTCAGGTGTAAATGTAATTAATATAGTGGAATAGGTACAAGTGTGTTTGATTCTAGAATGTATTGCAACAAGTTTCATCAAGTGCCGACAATCAAGAGTATACATTTGTTTCAGTACGGTTGACATAAGTCGTTAACATAGTAAGAATAATAAATTAGTGTTTATAAAGATGCAATATACTTTAACAAAAACAACTATAGGATAGATGTTTCTTTGAGACCTAAAAATATACTTAACTAGTAAACTCGCATAATGCATTACATTCAAGAAAAAACAATATATTTATTACGTTGATATGAGAAATACTAAGTCACAGAAAACATACCGTGGGAGAGCCACGCTTCGGCATGAATGGGCCGGCTCGACCGGAGTGATACCACGGCCTCACAGAAAACCGGTGTGAAACAGCGCTTACGCTGTGTTTCATCGAGTGATTGAGGATACCGGAGGCCCATACCCCAATCCAACGCCCCCTATCTCCCTCACCATCCCCTTTCCCTCCAGGCCGCCATAGTGTGGGTCACCATGCTGCATTGTTCTTTTTCGCATTGAGGATGGTGACCACCACTCTTGGATTCTGCTCATGCTTTCCATCAGGCAAGGCAGAGTCATTTTGGCAGCTTAAATATAAAAAAAAAACAAAAAAACAATCATATTACAGATATTTTTACATCAGACGCCGTTGTCACCGCATAATAAATGAAAAACCCAACCAATGAACATTAAAATTTATTCATAGCTCGTGACGAACGAAACGCAAATAATAAAATCATTATTATTTAAATCTAAAAATAACTGTTTAATATTCAAGAAAAAGAAACGTAAAGTTCTCCGTATATTTAATTAAAAACAGAAAGATAAAAAGGAAAAATAAAAACGGCGCAGGCGACCGACACTTGAAAGTTATTGAATTTGAATCGATGACATTATTCTGTCAGCGGCACAGGCCGATCAATTAGTACCCGGTCTGACTACCCGAGCGGGTATCTGTACGATGTGCGACCGTCTTTTTCTTAATAGGGATCATTTATTGGGGGTGCGAGAGGCAAATTGAATTGTTGAGACGCCGAGGCGTTGGAATTCGTTTATGCTGGCTATTGAATGTGGATGCCTTCGACATTGTTCGTCTGCCGGTATGGAAATGAGTGGAACTCTTTTGGGCGGAATGTTTGAAGCGCGCGTGCCTTTTCATAGCCTGTGTGAAATGCAAAACATTATATACCGACTTTGTATGGTTATTGTTCTTTAGCGAAACTCCTCTTTTTTCGTGCGGTGTTTATTAAGTGACCTTAAGATTTTGAAACCTTCGAGCTATTTGGTTTTAGTAGCTTTTATCAATCATTACATGTTTTTCAGATTCGGTTTTAACGAAGATATATATTTTATTTCTATTTGTTATTACGTATAATTAAAAACTAAGTGATTTTTTCAAATCAACAGTTTTAAGTGTATTTTTGTTGTAACATCTTAGTAAACAATACATTGAAATTTAATTTAGATCTTGTTGTTTTAACATAAAGTTCTAATAAGTTATAATGTTTGCGAATCTACACATATCCATAGGATTTGTTAGTGTCTATTGTTATAGAAACATACGGGATTAAAGTGCGTCAACTGTATACAAATAACAAGCTTTCTTATAGTCATATGTATAAACATATACAGAAAACTTTTACTCACAATGTCGCTCGCATTTAATGTTGATTTGTAATTTTAATGGAATGCCAAAAAGAAGTCTCATCATCTCTCCATCTCTCGAAAAATTATGCAGTAGAATTTGGTTTTAAAAGTTTTTGTCATTTTATTATCAGACCACAGACAATGGGCACTTTTTAAACGCTTGAGAAAATTGTATGAGTATTTTGCGCACCGCAGAGCGTGCGTCCGACGTGACAAATGCTCAGATTGACGTGAAATAGATTGTTGAATGGCGGCCATATTGGATCGACTACTCGACCGGCTAAAACTGGATGAAACCGGTTCGAGGCGGTGCCGAACGGTTGGTGCGAATGTGTTTTCTAATTTGCCTTCGATTGTATTGAAGGATTGAAGAGGACTGTTTTCGAATTAGTTTTTCTTTGATGAGAGATATATGGGGATGAGGAATACTGTATCGGTAAACCTTTGAGTGTTATTGCATTACAATTCGTTTTTGATACGAATATATACATCATAATTTTTTGATTATGATTATAACACAATGCTACTAAGCTGTTAGAATATCTAAGTCGCTGAGGACTTTACATGAAGAACATCTAAACTCAGAAAAAGCATTTGGATGACACAGGGGATTTTCCCAGCTTGGTGCTTAGACCAATATACCATCCATGCAGAAAATTATCCATTGACTTAATAGCTTTCTGCCCCATCCTCTCTCAATCAACTTGTCTGGATATCTGAAAGTTGATGCGGTCTTAGGTAACCCATTCATTACAATCTTAACTGAGTCTCATAGTACTGTTAAGATTCCATGAGAGAGACATGGGAGCATCTGACGTGAGTTAATTATTAAGGCAAATTTAAGAGGTATTAAAAGCATTTGACGTGATGTGGTTCGAATCCCGGATAAATAATTGTCTGATGAGCATCATAATTTTATAATACTATAAATAATTGTTAGTATGATCATCAACAAGATTGTTGATGATAATACTAACAATTATTTAGTAGTAGTAAGTAGTAAGCCTACGGTAACTAGATAGTTACCGTAGGCTTACTACGGTACTACGGTACGCCAACAATCTAGGCTTTGAATAATTTCAGATTAGACAGCCGTGTGTGAGATGATGTACAAAGATATTATTATGCAGATTTGACTTTAAAATATGTAATTATATTCACGGTTATCATGTCTGTTTATACTTATGGGATTCGAAAGTGAATCCTTTTTGTCATAGGTCTAACATCATTGCTTATTGCCGTACCAGCATTCTTCCAAGGAGCACTAACCATCCCGGTCTTTGTCCGCATGTCCTCAAGTCGTCGGTCCATATTGCGACGTCACTCGAACATCTGAATAGACCGCTATTGTGTCACAATATTACATTGTATGGCTTAGCAATGAGTATGGTCACCACCAGTCTTAGATTCTGCTAATACTTTCTAACTTTAAGCAGAGTAGAGTCACTTTGGCAAGCTCATACATAAAAACATAGTCACAAAGCATTCGTGAAGACTGCCGATAGAAATAAAAACTCACAACTATAAGGAAACAGTTGTTTAAGCTCATATGAAATTATCCATTTTTCTTTTTAATTAAAATGCGCGATAGACGCTATTCGTAATTTTTGTTCACTCAAAAACTGCTCAACGCTAAAAATGTTTTCACTTCAAACATGAGTTACTAAATTGTTTTTTAATTTGATTGTAACAGGTGCAGTTGGTGGTGATGGTGATGACAGTGATGATAAGGAAAAGGAAGAAGAAGCTGAACGCGAACGACAGGAGGCGATCCGCGAGGCCGAGGAGCGACGCAAGGAGAAGCACCGCAAGATGGAGGAAGAACGCGAGAAGATGCGCCAAGAGATCAGGGACAAGGTAAGATTTTAAATAAGAATATAATTATAGTTGCGATTTTATACCGATTCCCACAGAAATATATGGAGAAATATACTTAAAAATTAAAGCACTGAATGCTAAAATCAAAAATAGCGGACGACGCACACGTATTTATAAAAGACTTGCTGACCCACGCAACTTCGTCTGCATCTCTTTTCAATCTCTTTCTATTAGGCCTAATGTTACTACTCTATCGTAAGCACGCTAGCAAAACAAATTCAATTTAAAAAAATTACGTGAAGTTAGGTTCAAAATTTCGGAGTTCATAGTGAGAAATAGGATAGCGTGACACAAGAATAGAGTGGATGAAACACCTTAGTCAAATAGATATTTTTGTCATCTGTCAAAACGATCACTTTGTCTAAACACAAACACTAACAATTCAAAAGTAAGGAGTACAGCTTTGAAATATCTAGCCTCTAAAAACTTGCTCAAGTATAGACCTACTGTTTCAATTTCAAAGTAGACAATTTTGAGGTAAATTGAGTTTGAAATTTAAGTTTCGTTTGTTATAAGGTTGTGACATCAAATGTTACAAATATATACTTAATATATAAATCTGAAGAGATTGTTTGCTTGAACGTGCTGATCTCGGGAACTATATGTCCTATTTGAAAAATTCTTTCAGTGCTAGATAGCCCATTTATCGAGAAAGGCATCATGCTAAGACTAATAGGAGCGGAGCACCAAGAAGGAATGTTATAAAAACCTGTGAAAATTATCACGCTGCGGGCAATAGGACTACACGGTTGGCCTAGTGCTATGGGCTCAAATCCTACATGGGACAACACTTTGTGTGTGTGTAAAATTGTTGTTCTAAGTCTGGGTGTACTTAGTGTCTGTTTCATGTATGTTTATAAAAATCCCCGTGACACAGGAATGTATATTTCTAATGCGGGAGTTGTCTTTTGAAAGAAAAAAAATATGATAGTATAAAATAAATATTCCTTAATGACTGTCAGCTTAGGAAGTGATTTACCGAGCACATGAAAATCCAGAGAATCCACTGACGAAATATGACGTCATCCATTCAACAATTAATCTGGACAGGCGGGATGTATGTCAAGCGCCCTCTACAGTTCTCCACACACGCCAGATAATTTGTTCGACAAGCGCTGAGAGCGCTTCACCGCGCTCTTTCAAACCGAATTGCCTTTATTATACTTTGAATTTATTTGTGTTAATGCTTAATTGAAGGATATTTGGTCTTTGGATGATATTTTCGCCAGATCGGTTTTTTCTGAAGTAAAGAACGAACCATGGAAACTTTATGAAATAGGACATAAGTAGTGGAGAGAAAGCAATGAAACGATGAGCGATGTAGGTGAATAGGAAAAATATATTCGTCCGTTTCTCAATTAAACTGGAAGGATGGTAGGCTGATGATGTTGATAATCTAGTCAAAAAAGAGAAAGAGTAAGAGTTGTCTTATAGTTGTATGAATTTGCAGGGCTCCGGAGCATAGAGCAAGCTTATTTAAAAAAAAATATTCCTTAATTTCTACAAATACCTATAGCCTAGTAAAGGCTATTTATGTTAGACTAGTTTTTGCCTACGCCTCCGCCCGTGTAAACCTCCGAGCTGTTATAAATAATTTCTTGTAAAAAACCCAACAACACTATTGACCCGACCCGGGCATCGAACTCGAGATCTCTTGATTAACAGCTGCATACACTAACCAGCCGCTGACTGCGATAAGCTGATGACACTAACCACTAGACCAAAGAGTCAGTCATAAAAAATTAATGAAACTTATTGTTGCCTTTTCAAACAAAATTATGAGTACATATATATAAGGTACGTTATAATAGTTGTTAACCCAAATATTGTACCGAACCTCCCTTAAAGGCGAAAAACAAAACCACACACTCAGCCATCCTAACTATGTCAAGGCAAACAACCAAGATATCCATTATTCCATATTTTTTTCTCAATTAAAAAGATCTCCTAATCAACCATTATTACATTTAAATTGACTTATAGTCAACATAAATATTCAAAAATAAAACCCATTCTCAGCTCAGAACCTCACTTTTACTTTTAATTAAAATTTGTAATAATCCCCAACCGAGGAATGTTCCGCAACAATTCATGGGGTCGCATAGTCTGCATTCCGTTTCATGTTATTAAGACGTTGGGTGTATAATGGGGTATTCACCACATACAAAAGAATTTAATATGAGCACTATCCGTGAACTAAGTCAGATTTTTATTAGTTGTAGGTAGTAAAAGGGACGTGGGTATTTCCCACTATCTGCACGTGCATACGGCGGAACGTGGTCGAGAAATTATGGGGTATTTTGAGGTGTGTGTGTTTTTTATTGTAGTGTACAATACTGTTCGCACTTATTGATCTTATTCTAATACAAATAGCCG
This sequence comes from Hyphantria cunea, assembly GCA_003709505.1. Taxonomy (NCBI): domain Eukaryota; kingdom Metazoa; phylum Arthropoda; class Insecta; order Lepidoptera; family Erebidae; genus Hyphantria; species Hyphantria cunea. The sequence continues at coordinate 436,131 of PKRV01000270.1, forward strand.
CAGTGGTTTGAGTATAGCTTACATACCCAGGTATGTAAATTAATAATAACCCCAGGGTTATTATTAATTCTGTGGTTATGTACCTTTATGCTTAAAGAGAGGTCCTTAAGTCCTGGCTTGTCGCGGCTTCAATTTTGGGGAAAGTTTGAAACTACTGAGCGCTCAGTACTCCATCTTTCCTAGAGGGGAGTGTTTGTAACCGTCAGTGTGATTTCTACTGAATCGTCACACACTCCTGGTCCCTACAACATGACTTTTTCTAGGATCCGCTGATCTGGAGGAATTCCCTTTCTGACACCTTAAAATGGAGAAAGTGATAGGAGACTGTAACGCAGTTACTCAGGTCAGTAATGATGTCTTTAAAGTTATTTCTAGGATAGAGACATCGAATAGTCAGCTATCAACAAAAAACCGTCTATACGCCTGAAATGATTTGCTCTGACCGATTGAGAATCAACGTAAAGCTTTAACAGCTGACGATTCTAATGTTGTAAACAGCGATTAAATTTAATGATCAAAATGGATGATCGATTTTACGGCAGCTAATAATTTTCAAAGTCTGAAATACAAAATAAGAAAATCCGTGGAAGTAAATCCGCGGATGATAGCTAGTATTATATGGACAGCGAGAAACATCTGAATAAGTAATTCATTGCGTGCCTCTGGCTAGTACAAATGAGATAAAAATGTGAATGATATCACACTAATGAAGTTAATTAAATTTATTTGTATAAAAGTTCCTAATCTTGTCACAAATAAGAGAGTTTTCTTAAGAGTGGTCGAGATGCTTTCTTTGTCGTTTTGTGAGATCTAATTGTCTTCAGCTCTTGTTTTGTTTTAATTTAACTAATTAAACTAACAAATGCTCTTAGCCATACAGATAAGAAGAACAATAATCTTAATTCGATGTTTTTTCTCCTAATGATATTACAAGTTTTCGATTGTTCTCGCTTTTAATAATATAATCAATCTTCAACTACACTTTTTATTCTTAAAAAGCTGGTTTTATCACAACTAAATTAGAAATGTTAAAATTTTATGTATAAACTTTTCATGATACGGTATTTGTTACCAACCTCCAAAGCGGCTGAACCGATTTTTATGAAATTTTGTGTGCATATCGGGTAGGTCTGAGAATCGGCCAACATTTATTTTTCAAACCCTTAAATGATAAGGGTAACCCGCACCTATTTTATTTTTATGGCAAAACCACCTTTACTATGTCAGCTAGTGTAAATATATAAACACAAATGCACGCTGTGTTCCTTTTATCTCATAATCCGATAGGACGGTTAACCTACACGAAGAAGATGTGCTTTGCCCACAGCTTTACGTGTTCTCCGAGGCACGGGGGTTTGTACTCCAGCTTCCAAACTCCGAGCCGTTATTAAATATTTTTATAATCATAAAAACTTAATAGCACTTTTTGTCCCCCGGGCCATTTCAATTTTTTTTTCATTAAAAAAATCGATCCTGAATCTGGTGGGTAATTTTACAATATCAATTATATTTTACATTCAGAATTTTGTTCTTACAAAGGAAATTTTTAAGTTTAAAAAAAAAATTATTTCTGTAAAAATCTCTGTCTGCCCTTTAGATGTGTGATTTGGTATAGTATACAACTTATAAATAAAACAGTGTCAATCTATATATTGTTATTCTGTAACTGGCAGCCTCTTCTATGTAAAAATATTAATTTATTGAAACGAAATAATAAGGAAAAGAAAAATAAAAAAGGCCCACGAGCAAAAATAACATTCTTAATATTTACTACGCCATCCACAGAATGTGTGCAAAACATTATTAATACTTAACAATATAATCTATACACACAGAGTGATGTTTGCTCAGCAGATTAAAGAGGGACACGATTGACCGAACAAACAGAGCGACGAGGCTTTCGCGTCTCGTATATAAAGGATTAACTGAAGGATGTATTTGACGAGATATGCTGTGTTAACGGGCTTGGTAAAAGGTTGCTTTTTGTGAGTTCAATGGACACCGGCTACTCTTGATAAGCTCAAAACGTAAATCTTTTTACAAAACCATTTCTGGTGATGAATTCTTTGAGTTATGATAACTTGGAAATCATTTATAACAATATTAAAATAGAAATCCATGAAATTCAAAAACATGTTTTCATGTATTTCAAAGTGTTGCATGGCTGTTTACATTCTTAAAAGTTTTAAAAATAATTTTTTTACGCTGTAATGTCATACAGTAGGTTGTGTTTGGGTACCATAAAAATTCCCGAAGAAAAGAAAATATTTGACTAAGCACAAAAAGCTCGGCAACATTTTATAACAGAAAGCTAAGGTATAAAGTAAAGTAGTGTTATTCTAAAAACAAGGTATATTCTATTCCATAAAATATTGTGTTTTACTGGAAGAGAATTTAGATTTTCGATTATATTAAAGCCGGATTGTAGTCTCCGTAAGATGATGGATTCAGAAACCTAAACCCCTATTCACCTCATTAGTGTCGTAAGGGGCAGCCAAGGTAACAAACTGCGCAGAGCAATATCACTGCAAAGAAAAAGTTAAAACAACCATTTCAGCAGCGTGCCATAGTAGACCATGTACAAAGGCCATATGCCTTATATGTAGTAGTAGTAGTTTGAAAGGAGATGCTTATATCTAGACACCAACCCGCCTGCCCAGCGTGGTGATTATGGGCTGACCCCCCTCCATGAGTAAGCAACAAAAGCCACGGCCCCCAGTTCCCGGTAGTCCCGCTATTCCTGGTCATGGTGGCGACCACGGTTACGGCGGGACAGGGGGTGCTAAGAATCACCGGGTTACGGGAGGCCACCACAAAAGACTGACCCTGGCAACGTACAACGGCCGCACGTTACGGCTAGACTCGCATCTGGTACAACTTGAGGAGGAACTTGGGAAGATTAGGTGGCATATCTTAGGGTTATGTGAAGTCCGAAGAGAGGGGGAGGATACCATAATCCTGGACTCAGGTCACCTGATGTACTTCCGCGAGGGAGACCAACGATCCCAAGGTGGCGTGGGGTTTCTGGTAAACAAGTCGCTTTCTGGCAACGTTGTGGAAATTTCCAGTGTGTCGAACAGGGTAGCGTACCTCATT